>JAHWFO010034948.1:3528449-3576195 GCA_023313115.1 Rhysida immarginata | reverse complement strand
GAATTCGAAAACATTTTCCAAATTGGAGGAGAATTCCAGACTTAAAATTGAAACTGCAAGGAGCTGTGGAGCTGATGCATTGCCATGGGTAAGGAAATGGATGAATGCATTCAAGTGTGGACATGAGAATGGTCAATTGCGATGGCATGATCCTTACTCACGAAGTACCCATTGGAAAAATGTAAATGCTGCATGCTACACACAGAGAAAACTGCATCACGTTCTCACTACTCCACCTGTTATCCTCCATGACAATGCCTATTGCCTTGTGGCTGATGTTGTTTGTGAACTGCTCGCAAGATGGGATTGGGAAGTGATTTACTAACCCTGTGACTTTGATTTATCCCCCAAATTTAAGGAATCCCTGCATGGCATTCATTTCCACACTTGTTCCTGGCATAATCCGTGATATCAACAGATTTGGGGCTGATGATGGAATTATGAAGTTACTAAGATGATGAAAAAAAGGTCATGGACAATGCTGGGGATTATAATGAAGGATTTTAAAATATGTGATATGCTTTTCCTGTGCTAATCTGTTTCATTGTAATCATATATTTCTAATGCTCGTATAATGTAGAATAGCTATACAATTAGATGTGGTATGCATGTTACACATCCTTGGTGTATTCGGTATATAAAATATCTTTGATATTCTAATTATGTTCTACTGATATTTAAGGTTCTCATCAAATTCATTATGTTTTAGCTTATGTTTAAATTGAAAGTTTAGAAACAGTTAAATATTTAAATTAATTGAAGATAAATTAGTGAGTTGATAATGTAGCTTCAAGTTTAATATTTCTTAATATTTCTCTTAAGAATATAAAAATCATAAGCTTAATCATGGAAATGAAGAAAGACTTAAAACCTAAAAATGAATTTGATTAGTTCAGATATAAGAGCCCATCAAGATAAAAAGATATGTCACAGTTTAACAGGTGCTGTCCACGAAGTACCACAATATCATTATCGAAGTGCAAGCTTACCTGGAAGAGAATTTACAAGGACACTGGACAAGATAAAGAAGTTCAATTGAGTTATCCAATGTTCTCCTAATTTAACACTGTAGAGTTTTACTTATGGGGATCCTAAAATTGTGCATTATGGAAAAGTGGCTCCATTGGCAGTCCTTCAGGAAGGAATTGAAACGGCATGTACAACAATCCCTCTGGACAATTTGACCAACATTGCCCAAACAGTGGTGTTTGCTATACAAATAACTGTCTGGAATCTAATGACAACCACTTTAAGTATTTCTTGTAAATGTAGAGGCCAAAGGTAACTCGTATACATTTTATATCTGAATAAGTTTAGTATTAAAATGTTTATACACATTTCTATTCGCTAGAATGTGTTTACATCTTTTTGACTCATTTTGTATTAAGTAACATTAAAATAAGCCTTTCCATCTTGTATTTTTATTCAACTTTCAATTGTGCTGCTAAGTGACCACCTGAGTGGTAGGAGGTGGATCTGGCAATGCACAGCTCTTCCACCATAACGTCTGCCACAACAAAGTCCAACACATCGGTTAGAGCTAAGCTGCAGGCCACCAGCATAATAGATTCTGCTACTAAGTCCAAATTGCATAGTGTGTCTTCTGGATATGTTTTGATTTATACTGCATACTGCTGTAATAACCCAACAGCTTCTTGAGCAATTTCATTGGGAAGTGTTCGATCACCCAGCATACCAGTGCAAAGTGATAACTCATCTTTTTCGAGAGTTGAAGAAAGGTCTGGGAGGACAGCGCTTCTGCACCAACAAGAGCTTCAAGACCAATCTTAAAATGCTGGCGGCAAACTTCTATGAAGAGCTTATTGGAAAACTCTTCCACCAGTTATGACAAATGTCTCAATCTTTATAGTGATTTTGTCGATAAAATCATTTTGTTATTCACACTTGTCTTTATTTTATGCCCCATTGGAGATTGAAAAAAAACCCAAAAAAAACCCTCATACAAAAAGTGACTGTTGATCCATTTCTATCTTTTTTATTTTATTTATTTTTTTTTTTTAACAAAGTGTTGTATATAATTGTGATGAGCAACATGTGAACACCTTAAAAAGGATCTAATACAGGGCAAGTTTAAAGTCACACACATCAAAGTTAGCTGCCCATAAAAGTACCAGTTTGAAAATTTAAATGAAAGTATCACAGAGATTAGTTGAAATGTTGGCTTTTATTTTTATAAGTTATCCTTCAGTGCATCATTTCCCGAGGATTGTGGCCCCCTTGCTCGCCAGATTTATCACCCCCCCCGATTTCTTCCTATGGGGTTATCTGAAAAACGTGGTTTATTTGAATACTCCACACACAATTGCTGAGCTGAAAACTAACATCACAACAGCCATTTCTAACATCAATACTGCCATGCTTCACAAGGTCTCATGAAATCTGGTAAAACGAACACGCATTTGTATTCACAAAAGAGGACGTCATTTCTAACATTTATTGTAACGCCTAAAGTTTGTCTGCTAAAAAAAAGCCAACATTTCAACTAATCTCTGTGGTACTTTATTTTCATTTAAAATCTCAAACTGGTACTTTTAAGGGCAGCTAAACTTTGATATGTGCGAGTTTAAGCTCACTCTGTATTACCTCTAATAAAAAATTTATAGCATTTTCTGTATTTCAAAAAGTAAAAAAAAACAAAAAAAAACTTAATGATAAAAGCAATTTTTAAATAAGTTTTAAGGAAACTAAAGAATGCAGTTAAAAACCAAAACAAAATATTTTTTGTGGAAATATGTATTTGTTAAATAGAGGAATCTACCTTCTATTTAGTGTTTTAACTTTCCCTTAAATCAATTATCTAAATCAGTTAAGTTCTGTCTCCCTTACGATATAAATACTATATAGTAAGGGGTCCCTATAGTAAGTAATCCTTTCTGATAAAATATTTGAGGAAGATACAGTTTTTCCTTTACTGTACAGTAGAAAGCATACTATAAAAATTGTTTAATCCAAATTGTAAGTAGTTTGAATTTAATCCATGATATTAATACAAGGATGAATTTACCTTTTCCAGCAAGTGAAATAAAATTAAGATTTTTTAATGATAGTATTGAGAATTTAAGTTTTAATTAATCATAGCTCGGCATAAATGTAGTATTTTAGAGAATTTAAAGAAATTTTCGATAAAATTGTAAATTATAAAATTTAAAAGAAAACTATTATCTACATTAACAGGTTTATTTATCTAATATCTAATTTTTCTATTATTTTCATAAATAAATTTATGAAAAAAAAAACAAATACAATTTTAAAAAATGTCATGTAATTAATTGCATTGGGTTGCTTCTTCTAGATTTCACCTCTTAAAACATTCAGTTATTTTAAATCGTACAGAAAAAAAAAATCAATAAATGTCTCCACAGACTTGAAAGTAGACACACCCCTTTGAGGTTGGGCATTGGCTTATTTCAGTTTTCAGTTGTTAACAAAATTTAAGAATAAAAAACGTTTATAACGACCTCTTAAGTATATAATAACAGATGAATAATCCAAAGTATTAAAATGAGATTAAAATAAGAGAATTATCAAATGAGGAAAATTTTACTTACTAGGAAGACAAAATTGAAGATAAACAGTACATATTTTAAAAAATTTACACTGCAACATCCTTCTTCTTTTGATTTTTTATATGTGGCCATAATTTTTCGTGTTCAATATCCACAAAATTTATCACCTAAGATGATGATAAATTAAGATCCTAATAATAAGAGAAAACTTGATGGTTTTAAAAAAACTTGCACATAAAAAAAGAACAACAACAAACCTTGCTGAAGGTTTCAGCTACATGTATCCCCAGTAAATGTATAAATGTTTTTTAAAAAAAACAAAACTGGTTAATTAATTATTGTTGCCTTAATTTTGTCTTAAGACGATTTTCACTCTCCTTCCTGCACCATTTAAATTGAAGTGAATCAACTTGGAAGCATTCTAGGGCAACGCTATGTTATGAACACACTGACTCGCCTATTTTGGTTTCTTCTAACATTTACATCATTGCCAAATTTGAATCTACCTATCCCCATCTAATGATGCTCAGCTTTTTCATTCAGGGGCTAACCTACTTGGCCTTGGCCACGGTGAGTGTTGGGCGTGTGGGCAACCAATAAGCTAACTTTAAGCTGCAAAAATGTTTTATGCTCCTGGAGGTTCTTCACTTAAAGTCCACATTGGACCAGAATTCAGGCATTTGAGATTTTTTTTTATTTTTTTAGTTTTGAAATTAAAACATTTTTTAGCTTTTAATTTGTTTCATTTAAGTGAGGATTTATAACGTCTTATAAGGAAACACTTAGAAGCTTCTAAAATAGATTCAATAGGCTATATTCGAGATCAGTATGAAAACAGCTTAGTTCGGGATAAGGAAAAAAAATATTTCTCCCTCTCTCTCTCTCTCCACTTCAATTGTGTACATGGCCGAGTAGGTCAGCGATTTGCTTTTCCAACGCACGTCTGCGCTAATATCGATCTGGCAGCATTCACGTGAAAACAGCCGTTTAACTTTTGAGTAATATTTCCCACATGTTTGGATACTTTGTACCTCATAATGTGAAATTAGTAAAACTATAATCAGAATTTTTATTTTTTTACGTGATCCAAATAAAAATTTATCTATGATCAACATTCCTGAAAGGGTTCCGTTGTTAATAATTACTCTCTTGTTAGCTTATGTTCTTTTATGAGAGCTTCTTTTTTGTATATTTTATGATATCAAATCCTACTGAATTGTTACCGTTATATTTATGAAATGTTTTATTTAGGTGAATTGGTCACGAATTAAAATAAAATGTAGCAGATTTAAAAATAATAGTGATATTATCACCCGATTCAGTCCTTTTGGCTTTCCTGCGCAATGTTTATGTAAGCTGGCGCTTATTTACATTACAAGTGGCGAGCACGTTTATTCCCACGCTTTGCAGGGAAGCGTGAAAACTTCTAGGAAAAAATCTTTAAACACAGTAAACTTGCTTTCCCTCTTTGGCTACCTTCAACTGAAGTGTTGCTTTAATTAAACTTGATTCATATTTAATTTCTATAATAAAAAAAGTTTCTATTTTGCAAATTTATTTGAAATATGAAAGCACGGCCATAATATTTTAAGTTTATAAATGAAGAGGACAAAATTTCAATTTTTCAATTATAAATTTTTATTATCGAAATTAATAATTAATAATAAATAATAAACACAACGTAATAGTAAGGTTTCACTAAACACCACCAACAACAACAATAAAAATATTTTTATAAAAATTAGACTAACAACACTAGACATGGAGATTACTGTTTCCAGATAATTTTCTATCGCCAGATCGACGGTCGCGCCAAAATGAATTGCGAAAGCAAAAATGCTGACCCATTCAGACATCTGTACGTTTAATGAATGATTCACAGCTCAATTATGAAATATTAAAATCAAAAAATAAATTATTTAAAAAAATGGAGCTCATTTGGAAAAAAAAAAAAAAAAAAAAAAATTGATTTTTCCCGCCGTTCAACTTATTAAGTATAATTTACGTTTAAAAATAATATGCAGCAGCAGGTCAACTCTTTAATAATAGTAATACTAAAAAAAATATTAAATCAACGTGGCACGTGGGTTTTGTTAATTATGCAATTAGAACCTTATGTGGGTGTTAAGGGAATGGGGAAAAGAAACCGAGTTGCTGCTCCTCCTCCCCTTTAAAGAGCGCACTGGCAAGAGCGACATCTTTCTCGGGCTTGGATCATTTACACTCAACAAGACCCAAAACATTAAATGTTACGTTAGATTACAACCCACATAACATTGAAAACACGTTGCAACACTCGATTCACATTTTACTATTACACCACAGCTTAAGATTCTTAAAAAAACTAGAGCAGAGTATCAAAAGCAACAATAAAATATAAGAGCGATTGTTGAACTCGTATACTTTGTAATCCCCCTTAAATACACGTGAATACTTAAAATAAGATGATGAAATAAAAATACAAAATAAAAGAGCAGGCATTAAATTTTTAAGCGAGGCTTTCGTTAACTTTTGATAAAGAATGCGATAAGGATCTGCTTACTGTAAAAGTTAGATGAAGCGCTGGCAGATGTTTAATGTCTCTTCCGAGCCATGATAACATTGAACGGCGGCGACGAGCGTTTCACTCGAAACTCCTCCGGAGCCCGAAGGCTATTTCTACTACGACTCTGGGTGCGGATGATGAATTTGCCAGTTGTACTATAACATTTGATACACGAAATCACCAGTTTGAATTAACTTGGCAGTGAACAAAGAGAATAAAATTTTGCTTAACTAAGAGCTTAGCATATTTGATCTCCCAAGATTTACGCTAGTAATTATAAAAAAGACGGAACAAGGGCGATGTAATTGCTATGTGCTTAATTAATCCCGTTCTTTACTGGTCCAATTCATCATTCTGAGCCAATAGTACGATGGTAGATTATATGGTTTATGATAAGTGAATATAGTACTTTAAAATTTACGAGTAGCAACAACATTTAACCAGGCTGTCTCTGCCCTTTATAACAAAATCTACTGTATCAGTAAACAAACAGGAATTTATGAAGAGTAATTCATGAAACAAACCCATTTTATAATTATCCATTTAATATGCCCTTAATTTACTCCCCCATTCCTGTAAAGTTCTAAATTCCAGAAATTTGTTATTAATTAACAAGACCAAAAGATGAGGAAGTGAACAATATTACTTTACATCACTTAAGCTTAAAAATAAAAAATAAAAAAAACAATCAGTATAACTGTTATAGTAACTGTTATGTTAAATACACAACAGGACACTCACCATTCCGTGGAAAAATAACCAAGTCAAGCAAGAGATGACGATAACATTGATAATTTTTGATTCTATAATGCTACGAAGAAAATTATTTCATTCTTCTGATATTACGCAATTCTGAGATCAAACGAAACCAATTCAATTTCAACAGTAAATTTTAAATTGAGGTTTCAACTTAGAGGCTCGGTTATGTCACCATATTTGTTTGTATTTTCAATTCATTCTATGAAACTAATAAAGATTATCCGGATGACTTAAAATAACATATAAATTAAACCAACATTCATTAATTTTTTTTTTAATAATAAAGCATTTACTATAATAAAGATGAAAATAAAACACTTACAATTGGTTGATTTGTGCTACAAATAAAATTGTAAAAAAAAAAAAAAAAAAATCTATAATTTTTTTTCTCTATTCAAAATTATTATTTTGAATTCTTAAAAATGTCTCTTTAAAAATACTATTTAGATTTACATGAAAAATGTTAATTCACAATGATGGAATAAAGAAGAACACACATCAGTCTTTAACTCAATTTATCCCAAAAGAATTACATGAATTTTGAATAGCGAAAAATTGTTTATATATTTTTGACATATTTATATAAAGTTTCTAGAAATTTTACAATTTTACTTGTAGCCCAAATCAACCAAGTTTTTTTTCTCATCTTTAATAAATGCTGAGATTTAAAGAAAAAAAATGAATAAATTTTGGGTTATTATAAAAATACTTGAAATGCCAATAATCTAAAATCAAAAACAAAATACTCGCGCCGCGCCCCCGCTTTTTTGGTTGAAGATCTTAAAATACTTAACACATAAAACCATAAAAATCAATTTTCCTATTGGCGAACGAATTATTTTATAAATGTTAAGCTCCTTTCAAAAAAAAAATGTTTTTTTAAATTTGAAATTTATCAGAATTACATTTATGCATTTTTACTTGTGCATATCAAACATCTATATCCAAGTCTCGGTGATTTTCACTTTAATTTTCAAATGACAGAAAATATTAAAAAAAAAAAAATAATAATAATAATAATAATAGTAAATAAATAAATTGACCCGACTGATTGATTTCTTTGAAAGTTGGATGCTGTATTTAATTTGGAGCCAAAGAATGAATTAAGCATATATTTTCTCTGTCAATAAGACATTTTAACTACGTAACTCAAAGAATAAAAATAAATTTCTTGGTGGCAGAAAAAGATCTCAAAAGAGATTGGTTATCTCAAAACGAATCATCTTAAGTTGAATGCACTAGATTATCATCAAGCTCAGTGCATTATTAATTACATACTTACTCTTCCATCTATGAATTATACATGTATTTTTATTGTGTATGTCTGTGTGTGCAAAAACTTAAACTTTTAACGGGTAAGTCTGAAATCCGGAAACGCTGTCGCTCCTTCCTAATGAATGTAATAAATGATAAGAGAAAAAATGTAAAGTTCCAAAATACACTGATCAATTTCAAACGAAAGAAAAAGATAGTAATCCATTTCTGGGGAAACCCTTGAGTTCCATTTGGCCAGGCCAAGTTCTGCATCTAAAACAGGAATGGAAGTGATGAAAATATTAACGCGTCAATTTAAAAAAATTCAATCGTGTGAATTCCAAGCTGTTACTATAATTCATATTCCTTTCCTAGAAGAAACTGTCCCTATTTCCAAGTATACTAGGCGTTTTATTTATTTTATTTTTTTAAAATTTTAAATAAACTTTCCACGCGTTTTAAAATGAACAATTTTTAACTTTCCTCAATTATGCTAAAATGTTTCAACATGCATGTTTGGAGTGATTCATGCTAAGCAGTGACAATTAAAAAAAAAAAAATCTGTTTTTAGATTACTGATCATGTCTAAAAAGTTTTAACATGTGAAAAATGTGGGTGAGGAGAGAGGAATTTGCTTTCTTTATTTTTTAAAATTCAAAAAATATTATTTTTAATATGGAATGTGCCTAGGATTATATTTTGGGAATGTGAAAGGAAAGGGTGAAGTCATGAGAGTTCCAATGTCAATCATTTCCAGTATTTATAGAAAAATTTCTATAATGGTTTGAAATGAACAATCTCAGATTTTTAGTACAAATAGTCACCTTTTCCATCCAATTCTCGCTAAAGCAATTTGTATTTTAGAGCAATTTTTGCACTTTTAAATACATGTATAATAAATACAGTATAATCAGGAATTCAACGACATTCCCAAAACGAGCCTGGATTAAGGCTCCCAGCTATGACTATTGATAAAATGCATATACTACAGTATTTAAATAAAACAAGAAACTGACCAATGTGTAACTTTATTTATTGCATGAACAATTTATTTGCTGAAATAAAAAATTTTTGTTGATCACTGATAGTGTTGGCAGCAAGATCAGCTTTTTTTTAATCGAAGAGTCCCATAGACTGTATAAAATTTGCAATTTCACTTCTACTACAGTGGAAGCCAGATAATAGGACCACATCAGGATGGTCCTAATAACCGACTGTCATAGGAGCTAACAATACAGTATAGATCGGAATTGGGACCTGGAGTTTTGGTCCTAACAGGCGGCTGTTCCTATTATCCAGCGGGCCTATTATCAGGCTTCAACTGAATTAATGTACTCAACTTACGTTTCCTCGAGGTTTTGGCCCTGATTTCAGTCTCATTTCTAAAACACAAGTCAAAATTGTTACCATTGGCTTCACTTAATTTATTTTTTTATTTTAATCTAACATTTCTCAGCTAAAGTCGATTAGATTTATCTGGAATTAATCAATATAATAAACTTGCATTATAAATTCATGCAGATTGAAGAGGCAGGGATTTCAAATTTATTTTGAATTTAAGCAAAAATATGACTTAACCGACTTCGACTTATGAATATTACATTGTAGTATATAAATCTTCAGAGTGAATTACAAGTAAGTGCATATCCTCTTCCTACATAGTCCCTTCTATTATAAAAAAATTACTAGAAAATAAATTACGTACTTTCAAATTCAACTTATACATAAAATATTTGGCAGGAATGGATAAAATGGGATTATGGTCAAAACTCAACAAGGAAATAATACAATTGGTATGAGGGCCAGTATCACAGTAGTTGGATACAACACTTCTGTAATGGTAACATGACATACTTTTCTTTTATAACTATTGCTTGTGCGCATCAGGAATGGCATAATGCTCAAAACTATTGACCCAAGCAAAGGCTGAGACTGAATAAATAAGGCCAGAAAAGTAGCGGGGCAGCATTATGATTACGTAATTGTCCCCCATGTGTGGCAAAATGTCTAGCACCAGCCCTGCTAATAGCAACTTGTCAAACAAAGGATAAATAGCACTCGTAGAGGATTGCACACATGCAACTAGTTAGCTGAAATAATAGACCAAGCACAACAGCAGAATGCAGAGGACAATTTTGATAAAACCAGTCACTTTTCCAGTGAGACACACTGTATATACACAGTGCGTCTGTGAAGCTTTCGGACTGTCACAATAAAAATACTTACAGGAAAGAAATGAAAAATTTTATTGTTTACTATTCAATATACACTACCGTATTAAAAGTCATGGGACATTCCTTTGCAATTTCACTGTTGGCATTTTCCCAGCACTACATAACAGAGAGTATGCTATTATGAGATGATGCTTGTGTGAATGCTATAACAATGTCTCAAAGAAAAGAGCTTTCAGACTTCCAAAGAGGTACAATTGTTGGGTGCCATCTCACAGGCAAAACTGTTAGAGAGACGTCAACCATCCTAGACATCCCGAAATCGACCGTTCACAACGTCATCCGGGCATGGAAGAGAAAGGCACCACAAGTGTTCCGCCTAGGACTGGAAGACCCGAGATCATGTCGGCCAGAGTCCAAAGGGCTCTTCGTAAAGTGATTACTGCAAACCATCACACATCGCTTGATGGACTGACAAGATCGTTCATAGAGTCGACGGGAACAACCGTGAGCACCCTGACTGTACGCAGGGAACTGCATGCAATGGGTTTTTATGGCAGAGCGGCAGCCCACAAACCTCACATCAGCACCAGCAACACAGCGAGGAGATTGCAATGATGCAAAGAGCGACAACATTGTACTCTGGATCAATGACAAACAGTTAAATGGAGTGATGAGTCCCGCTACACCATCTGGCAATTGGATGGACGGGTTTGGGTATGGCAAACACCCTGCGAACGTTATCTGCCAAGCTGTGTTGTGCCCACGGTGAAGTTCGGCGGAGGGTCAGTGATGGTGTGGGGGTGCTTTCATGGTATGGGTTGGGTGCAATCGTATCTGTGGACGAACATCTAAACGCAGAGCGTTACCAAGACATTCTGGACAATGCAGCACTCCCATCTCTCTGGCAGCACTTTGGCACATGGTTTGATGAAAAGGGGGTTCGAGAACTTGACTGGCCTGCACATAGCCCTCATCTGAACCCCATCGAACATATTCACTTTGGGAAACAGAATATAATCTGGGGGTGCTAAGTTGGGCGAATAAGGAGGGTGGTCCAAAACAGTCACTTCCCCCCACCAAAAACTGCTTCACAGTTATCGCACTGTCAGCAGGTTCATGGCCATGGAGAAGGAACAAATCATTGGATTCAGCCATGGCCAGTCTGACATGCCGAATCCTTTGAAGAAGCCTTGTCATTATGTCTTTGTAGTACTGTTGATTCATTTGACCGTCTGGTACGAATTCCTTGTGAATAACGCCCTCGCAGTCAAAAAAGTGACAAGCATCATCTTCAACGTCTTTTTGCCCATCACAAAATCATCCAAACTACCAGAAGCATTTGGAAGGAACAATGCTTGATCACCATAAGCTGCATTTACCATCTCGAGGGTTTCTGTTACCGTTTTACTGACTTAGAAGTTAATCGCTGCTCATTGCATCACACACCAGAGTCCATGTGACAGAGCTCCATACCCGGTCTGCAGTACGCATCGAGACATGTCTCAACTTACTGACAATATATGACAAAACACGTCGAGACCTATTGCTGTTTTCGTCGTCGTCCGATAGATGGTGCCCATGACATTTGCACAAAAAATTCAGTCCTAAAAGTTTTAGTTACTATAAAAAAAAATGAGATTCTCTACTTTACGTTAAAGAACAAAGAGCTTATACAGTCTAAAAAAACCTCCGACAATTTATTATCATTATTGTCAATAATTATAATACATATTTAATAAAATACAAATTCTGAAAAAAAAATTAAAAAAAAATGGAAAAAAGCCCCAATTTAAATTAATTAAACTGAATGTATTTGCCTGAATAAATAATCATTAGAATTCATTTTTGAAGGAAAATTCTTATAAAAAAAAAATAAAATAAATTTAATGCAATATTCTAATGATAATTTAAAAATAAATAAACAGTCTAAAATACATAGTTCCATTAGGTTTCTTTTTTTTTTTTTTAGAATATATATAAAATATCTTTGTATAAATAGATAAAATATTTAATTTTGGCTGTAAGACAGAATTAAAAAAAATAAGGCTTACAAATACATAAAAAAGTTTGTCTTTCCCTTTCAAATATATTAAAACTTGCAGCTAAAGTTAACACTGAAAATGCTTATCCAAAAGCATTCCAATAGTTTATAAATATATAATCTAAAATACTAAACATTTTTTTATACTACATAAATAAAAAATAATAATAACAAAATCAAATTTTATATTCTAAGATAAATTGCATTGATAGTGAGGATTCCTCTCCAGAAAGCCTTCTCGCTCCATGAAGGCAGCTATCATTAAATCTCCTTTAAGTACATTTTTACTCTTTCATCCAAGAGTTAACAGTTTTAAGTCCTGGAATTTTGTTATGGAAGTCTGGCAAAGCTTGCCAGAGAATAAATGTCCTCAGAGGACTGAAGTCACTTGGTGTTGCATTAAACTTGAATTCACATGAATTCAAAATTTTTAAATTATTCTTATTACCCTAGAAGACAAAAATTTCTTTTCTTCCTGATGTTTGTTTATTTTATATATATATATATTTTTAAACAAATTTCAATTTAATTTCAATTATATCTATTAAAAATGTCTTTTTGGTCACTTTAACAGAAGTAGCTTTGGTTAATGATTTAAAATCTTCTGTAAAAAAGACATTTCTTTCAGAGTATAAATCAATGGCCACATTCTTCTGTTTTTAAGTTCCTGATAATAAACATTGCACAAAGTGAAATGGCAAACAACACTAGGTCTCTCACATTAAAAAATGTTATCTCCGCTTCTCAAATGAAAAATGTTTTCCATAGCGTCGAGATAAATCCTCAACAAATTCGCTTTTGAGTATTTTCAGACATCTATACAATACAAAAAGAAAAAAATGTATAAACTTTTAGGGCCAGAAAAAATTGGGAGTTGCGGCAAAACTCCCTCCTTAATTCTGATTATATTGGAGCTAGCCTTACAACAAAATGTGGAAGCTCACAAAAAACAGAGGAAAAACCCAGACCAATTTAAACTGAATTGCCTAGTGAAGTGGAGAAAAGAATCATGTGGATCTAAGGCCAATTAATTGGAATAGCTCTTTAGTTGTAGTAATTTAAGGTCTTTTGTAAGGCCTTCCAGATTTGTCCTCTGATTGGTCTGTTTTCCTATCTCTTAAGCGTATTAATTTTTTTTACTATCAATTTATGTTTGGCTGTTTCTGTACTTAACTTTCGTTGGTAAATTTTTGCTATAAATTGCCCTGTAACATCTCGACTCCTTGTATTCACTGAACAATGGTCACCCTAGTCAATTTTGTGAATAAGAGATCTCCCCCCCCCCCCCCCCTCATCTCTGGTCTGTATTGTTTATAAATCAACATGCCTTGGACACCCATGCATTCACTATTGAATATGTCGCCACTCAATATGCATTTTGCATGTGCTTTCAGCTTGCCCCTTGAGCTTCGATTCCATATTAACAAGACCGTGATTCATATGGCAAGATGAGATCTCTTGTAGTGCTGAGGCTGCTGTTCCCAGAATGCTTGATTTCTTTACATAGTAACATTCCCTGGCCAGCATGATTACCAGACCTCATTCCCTGTGGGTTTTTCCCTATCAAAGTGGGGATATCGCAAAGTTTACGAACGTCGACCGTAGACTACCAGCCTTTTGTAATGCAAAAAGTAAAAGAAATTGCACACATTCCTCCAGAAATGTTGGTAAGAGTGATGGAAAGTGTCAGAAATTGCTTTCACTAAAAATGAAAGATAGCCCATTACATTTTCTGTAGATTTGCTTCTTAATAATAAATTTTCTTTACTTTCTACTTATGTTTTTTATGAAACCGTGAAACTAAGGAGGGAGTTTTACTGCAATGGTATTACAATTTGGAAGAATCAAGAAAACTTTTATTTCAACTTTTAAAACTAAAAACATTTACTTCATTTACAAAGATGTGAAATAAGGACAAAAGCCAAAAATAAAACGAAGCCTAAATATATCATAAAACTTTCTTTGTTTCTTAAACATAGACAAGTTACCTTTACGCTTTTTTCAAAGATAGCTGCTAGATAGCTTCGCATCAGCCGCCATTATGAGAATGTGCTTGAAACTATCAGCTGTGTGAAGTTCGGTACTTTTAGGCTCTGCATTACGGTTGTAGAAGGAGTAATCATAAATTTTAAATTTTACCGAAAGGAGAGAACTCTGGTTATCCAAATTAAATACGAGGGATGATTGATAAATAAGGTCTCCATGGCTGTAACTTTTTTATTTGTTAACCGATTTTCAAAATTATTTTTGTATCTTATTCTCACATTTGTCCTCTATGTAATGCACTATTCACTTTTCAACATAGTCCCCATTGCGCCGGACGCGTGACTAATTGGGTGAACCAGTCGGAGAGGAATTCTGGAGTTGTTGTCGAAAACCAGGATTGAATGGCAGTTTGGACCCTCTTCTGGAGTACGATAACGTCCGCCCGCACACAAGTCACCACACACCAGAGGCGTTGCAGCGCCTACAGTTCAAAGATGAAAAATTGCAGTTCAAAAATGAAAGACTTTGCGCATTGCGACTTTCACCACTTCCCAATGAAGAAAGAGCCCCTTAAGGAACATGAGTAACTGACGGCGAGGTAAACGCTGCCATTCAATCCTGGTGTCGACAACAACTCCGAAATTTCTCTCCAACGGGTTCACCCAACTAGTCATGCGTTGGCGCAATGCTTGGAAAGGAATGGGGACTATGTCGAAAAGTGAATAGTGCATTACATAGAGGACAAATGTGAGTATAAGATACAAAAAGAATTTTGAAAATCGGTTAACAAATAAAAAAGTTACAGCCATGGAGACCTTATTTATCAATCGCCCCTCGTAGAAAAAAACATTGATTTAATGAAGATATTATCAGTAAGTTTATTTCCGAGTAAGTTTATTATTAACTAAAATTCCGAGGTCGTAATGTTCCCTTGTTAGTTAATAAAATATGTAACATAATTATTAAAATTGTTCTTTCCATTCATTTTCATTTTTTCTTTTTAATATGCACATAAACAAGCACTAACACATGCACACACTCTCGAACTGGTGGCACCACCACACGAAATTTTACACGAAAAAGTAACTTTTCTATAGACATTGGAATTAAAAAAAAAAAAAAAAAAAAAAAAAAAAAAAAAAAAAAAATTGAAAAAAAACCCCATTGTCAAGCTTACTTTCTGTATTGAGGACTTGATCGAAATTTTGCTATATCAAAACTGGGAGCATGAGGCATGTGAATAATAAATGCATTTGGAAGCACAATAAATTCATAACTATAAAAAAAGATAATATATTATAATAAGAAAATAATGGCTTTCACAAAATATTCAGTATTTATAAAAAGCTTACCCTAATGCATCCAATTCCATTATATGTGATACTTTATTCCAGCCAAAGCCAACAAAACGACGATCGTATTCAGGAACATCTCTTCTGACAACCACATACGGTTCAAAATCAGTATCCCATGCAACCTGCATGATAAATAAAATTATTTTTTTTAAATATATAGATGGTTTTATTGACAATAAAGTATCCTAAAATTGTTCAAAAATTATATACATATTCATCAATATCTATCTTTTCTATTCCTCTTTCTTTTACCTTTTTGGGGTCAAAATGTTAAATAACCATTGAATCTACTGGAAATTGAGCAAAATTTTGGGTCAAAATCTTGCAGAAGATCAGCCTACTGAGCTTTGCTTGTTTTCCAAGCTTGTTAGTAAAAAGACAAACACAAAATATCCATGCCCTCAGCAGGATTTGAACACGCGAGTCACTGGTTTCAAGAGTGACGAGACCTGCTCTCAGTCAACGAGCTGGTAAATTAATCAATATATGTAATGAAAATGGTATCCCTGTTATACTTTGTGAAGATTACTCTATTCATCTTGAGTGTTCTTTATACTGGACACATTTCATACCAAAAATAATGTATGGTATAAAAAAAAAAGGGGAGGGGGTAATTGATGTACAGCAACTATCATACACTTTAATGTTTATGATTTAAAACATATGGCACAGTTGATACAGTAACAACAGTAGTACCATAATGACATTTTGTAAATTTTGATGATGCTAGATTTCGAAATGTTGAACTCTTTTGAATGTATGCAGAGCCCTTTCTTCACCATTGCAATGATTTGGAGCTTTGTCATTAGATGAATGAAAATAATCTTCATATAACCCATTACAACAAACCATTGCAAATGACCCATTATAGGCTACCTACCTTCAAATCAATTGCTTTGATTTCGCAGGCATTTTTTCCCTGATATATTGGACAGACCTTTGAACCCGAAAGTTAATGTTAAGCTAAAAAAGAAAAAGTTTTTCTCTCACTGCCGAGGTGGCCTTATCCCATTTCCATTACTAAATGGTTCCCTCAATTTGTTTTGATTTTTTGACCAAAAGGCAGCTGATTGACTTTGGCTTTTTGACGTAGCCATTGAAGGGTGAAAACAAAGTTCAAACGCTAGAGCACCAACAGACAAATGGATGGACAGTTGGACACTGTGATCTAATAATCAATCCAAACTAATAACACGTACCTCTCAGCATCCATAAACTTAGCAAAATGGACCTAAATCAACTAATAACCTTATAATCATATCTAAGGAACAAAGGAGGACTGAAAAAAAAAGTGTAACCTTATATGGAGTAGTGGCGGTCCTCCATTTAGCATAATTTGTTGGTGCATGTCCTTTAGTCCAGACATGATACCTAGAAAAAATTATAAATAAAACATAAGAACGATTAACCATGTCTTATACAAAAAAAAAAAAAAAAAAAAAAAAAAAACTTTTAATGCACCGAAAAGTGAACAATGTTCCCATGTCCAGCATTGAGAGTAATTCGGCTTTGGATTTTGGGAAGGTCAAACGATAACGCTGAGTTTCGAACGCTGGAACAATTAGGGCCTAAAAGTTATAATTCATATAAACTTCATTAGATTCCGGTTTATTTCAATGAATGCAAGTCAATAAAGAATTCAATTCTTAATCAATAAATTTATTAATTATACTCTAAATTAACCTTTTTAGAAGATTCCATGTTTAAAAGAGAAATTGATTTTTTAAGGTATTCATATAATCCGTACATTGGTAAAAAATCAATATCTGTTAAAAATACGTAGGGGGTATTAACTTGTTGTAAAGCCACATTCCGTAAAAAATTTACTGGATAGAATTGCTAATGAGATGAAAGAAAACAGGCAAAAAAATTTATTTTAATAATAATTCACTGGATGCTTTTAAAATGTCAAGAATACAGAATGTAAGCTCTTACTCCATCTTTGTATACTATATGATAACCAACATTCTTTCTATTCTTTAGAATATCAGAACTTAATGCGTAACTCAAGAACTGCTGGGCTTCAGCATCTGACATATATAACGCAAAGCTGATGGGCCCTGGAAGTAATTCATACAATAATTTAAGGGAAAATTTTTCATAAGAGACTTCAATAAATCTAGAAGAAAGTTGAACATTCGATGCAACCTTACCATCCCAATGTTTGCACAGTGCTTCGACCATCTGTAAGCGATCCATTGATAACTGTGCTACTAAGGTGACATCATTACCATCAGCACTCTATTTCAGCAACAGAATATATACATTTTTAAAAGCTAATTATTTCAAAATTTTTTAGGCTATAGTATGAGTGCATTACATTATACAGAAGCTTTCCATGCATTCTGGAACTTTCTACAAAATGCCAATTTAAAGAATGCCAAAATCAAGTGAATGGAATGGGTCTGGTTATTTTTTTTGAAACATAGCACACTCTGTAACTGCACCAAAAGAGCAAAATGACCATCGAAATGTTTCTTCAAATGTTAATGCTGACTGTTTCATTAATAAATGAAAAACATTGCCTATGGTAGTACACTATATATAAGAAAAAAAAACCCAACAAAAAAACACGGTGATACACTCGAACGAGGCCCCGAATATTCTCTAATAACTCTTGCTAGGATGAACCAAAACAACACCTTGAGTATGTGTAATCGATTGCATTACACGAGAGGCTGGAAGTGATTCCCATATTCTGCCAAACACATTTTGACGCAGCACTTCATGCTACTGAACATATCGACAAGGATATTGGGAGAAATAGCGGCAATTTCATGGATGTTTTCCTTCAAATTTTCCACAGTAGAAGAGGGTTGTTCCAATAGGCCTATGCTTTGAGCATACTCCCAAATAAAGAACTTGTCAGGGTATTTTTGCTAAATCAAGTGGATATTTTTGCTAAAAACTGACTTGTGATTTTTTGATCAGACAGTCAAAACTGACTAGTTAAACAGTGAATATTATCGGCCACATCCTTCTCACCACATTTTAACCTCACTTCATTTTTTTCATGTGCTGCCTTATTTAAATTTGTAATTACCGTAAGTATAGAGATTGAGGATGTATGTAATAATATAGACATCAAAAAGAATCTATAATTTGACTCTCAATTTTCAGACTGAGGAGCAGTGCTGCCATTGAGGGATCTGCATATTTCCTGCAATTTCCCGCACATGTAAAATATCGATTATAACCTGGTCCAACGAAACATTTTACTTATTTAATAAACATTTTAATTGTGGAAAAGTAATACCTTCGCTTTTATTTTACTTATATAATTTAACCACAGTTTCGATGAGCTTTATTATTCAAATTGACAATAGAAATTGAACAGAAATTTTACAATTGAAGTTTAATATTCAAATTGAATTACAGTTTTCAGTGAATTTCTATGGTCAGTTTTAAACTGACTAAAATCTCTTTCAACTGACGCATTAGAAAATGGTATTATTAATAAAAGTGAGATCATTTTTCTTAAAGCAATAATTCCAGCAGTGTTTTTTAAAGCAAAAATTTCCCCCAGAATTATTCGGTTTCTAGAATTTGACTGATTTTTAAACTTTAAGTCACACAACTGTAATTGTCACCATTCAGAGACTAATTTTTGTTGATCTGTGTAGTGTTTTAAAAATGGAAATCGTTCAATTATTTTCACAATGGACAGGTCAGTATTTGTCCAACATTCAAGATTTATTTATTCCAAGAAAAGTGTCTGTTACTGTGTCTCGCTTTCTTTAACCTACGGTTTCTCCGTATTTCCCGCAATTTCCTGCCTTTCTTCATTTCCCATAAAATTTTAAATTTTCCGCCAAACGGCAGCGCTGCTGAAAAGTCAAATCAAGTCATAGATTTTTAGTCCTAGAGTGAACCCTGCTCTGGTGATATCAGACTGGGAACTTTTCTGCCATGCTCCTTGCTGTTGTGCAATCTTGCTGGAAGTAACCTTCCATTAGCTCACAATCAGCCAGTTGATTTGGAGGTTAAATGCTGCGAGAGTTATTACAGAATATTCGAGGCCTCTTTTGAGCGAATCACCTTGTATAAGTGTACATATGAAAATCATTGTCAATGTTTATAAATGGCTAACTCTAAACAATTACCAGTTGCACTGTAAGTGCAACTGCCTATCAAATCTGTTATTATAATATTCCACTGCAATGCACTCATAATTTCATTTAATCATTAACTCAATAATTTACTGAATTTCTGCAAGAAATTATTATAGTTATACGAGTAATAAATAAATTACCGGTTCATAGTCATAATCAATGTAGTATAAATGAGTTCTATGCTGAACTATTCTTGCTCGTCGAAACTCGTAACAAGGATCATCTTCGTCTATGGCATTTAACTGAAAAATAGCATTCTTCTTATATTTCCTTCTATATGCTTTTTAAATTTCCGTTATATCAATTTGAATTCAATTTTGATTTATACAAACCTTAACTTGACTAGGAAAATAAATTAAACCAAGTAATAAAAATTTAATAAAGTAAACATTTTATTTTGAATGGATTATCCTAAGTAAGACCTTAGATACAAAATGGCAAGAATGTCAATATGTAAAAGTATCCAATCTTCTCTTGAATTTCACAGGCTTGGTCCTATTTTTGTTCTACCTCAAGAACTTAGTTTCTAGCCTTAGACAATTAAATCGCCTGCATTAGCCCAGCAGGATCCGCCAAGGAAGCGTATACTAATGCTTCCGCTCATGAAGCGTGGCAGCATTAACTGTCTTCGGATTGGTTCATTCCCAAAACGAGGCTGATGTCACAGCCACACAAATTGGTGACTCGCAGCGATCTTCATCGCATTCATAGGTGAAGGCTGTTTTTGAAAGCAATATTTTTAAAATTAAATTGCCAAATGCCAACTCCACATTGACAGTGTATTCGCTCAATATGGCAACAAGGATGCACCGAAACCTGACGTTTTCTGATTGGTTGAAGCAGTTGCGAATCCACTGAATTTCAGAACCAGCTTGAATTGAAAATTCAAACCGCAAAACAGTTCTAGCTCAGCTGAAGATCTTCAAGTGCTGTTTATTGGATTGTTCCTCCAGCCTGATGCACAACCACATATACATATCTTTGTATGGCACAATCTTTCGAATCAATCGATGTCAGCCATATTGATTCCATTCGATCAAAGGTGGAAAGCCATGTACAATTCACATGAGCTGAAAACCACCGAGATGCAACAGCCAATCAACCAGCCTGCCATGCAACGGTTCAAAGGGTGGGTGACACAGTTTGCTTTCACCATGTGGATTTTAATTTCGAGAGCCCGTAGTAAATAATAATAAATAATAGTAGAGAAATGGAATATCCACTTACTTGAGCTTGAACCAGCGTTGTTTTTGTACTATTACAACCAAATAATTCACGACGAAGTAAATTCCCATCGTATTCCAAAAATGTCAAATATAAATTTCTAAAGAATTCGACGTGCTTATTTTTTACTTTCAATTTTTTGGGAGAATTCCAATGGATTATCTACAAAAAATTCAAATGCTTATAAATGAATTTAACAAGTGGTAAATTAAAAAGAAATTGAATATTTTTTGCTCAAAAAAATTTTACCTTAAGATCAGTGACTTCACTGTAGCACAGCTCACTTCTTGTATTATCACTTAATTGAACATTCCACTGGCATGGCAATGTAAAGACCAAATAAGGATTTTGCTTAATAACAGCATTGAAGATATCCTAACAGTCAGAGAGGAAAGAATGTTTAAGGCCTCTTGGAAAACAAAATTGATAATAAAGATCAACATTTTTTATACTCAAAATTGAATCGGTCTCGAATCTAAGCGGAGGCTTGGTTTTCGACTTCGCTTTTTGGGATAAAAAGGTCGGCTTATATTCGAGCCAATACGGTATGATAACAATGGTCAGCAAAAAAAAAAAAAAATACTTTTTGTCAGCTACTTTGATAAATGTAGGTGTTCTAGACTACCGTAATTTGAGTGTGCCGATTCCAAATCTGAACTCAAAATTTCTCTATCACATCAAGATGTATTTCTGATAATATAAAGTTATCTGGACTTCTTCCTGTTGGACTTAGGGTCTGTTAGCAATGAACATGGTGAAAGATTTCACCAAGAAATAAATTTAATGGAGACAAGATACCAAGGCTGTTTCGATCCAAATATGATGGGTGACTTATGCTGGTTTCTGAACGGGGAAACTAATGCTACGCACAAGCACCAGAGCAAATCTTTAAAACATTTTTGAATAAATGCTTTATCTTCATCTATTGTATGGAAATATTTTGAATAAATGTTTAAGTTAAATAATATTGCTTAAGTTTCACTGTGTAAAACAGCCTCATAATGTCACATTTAAACACTGGTAGTTTCTACACTGTAACTCAAGATTCTAATTGTAACTAAGAAATTTGGATTTCAGATTTGGAATCAGCACACTCAAATTTGTCTAGAACACCTATATTTCTCCCAGTAGCAAACACGTTGCTGACCAGTGTAATTATCTATTATGATTAAAGCTACTTTACCTGATCAGCTAGCTGAGTGGAAAGCATTCCAAGCAGCTCTTTTTCAGCAATTAAACGCCACATTTGCATCCAATTAAGATCTCGAAGTTTCTGTAAATCCATGAGTATTACACCAGTGTTAAAGCCTCTTCCCTGAAAGAGAAGTTGTTCAGATAACGTATTTGCCAATGTAATAACAATTATCATTAAGTATTCATAAAGATGTTAAGAAATAAAATTTGAAAAGAGTAAATCAAATGAAATTACAAGAGCTGGCCAGGGTCTATGCTTTTTCCATAACTTTCCTAAATACCAATCGCTCTGATTATCGACAAGACCAACTGCCTAAATATAAATTAATAAAAATAAAAAATTATTTTTCAAAAGTAATAGAAAAAAAAAAATGAAAGGAAAAACTTAATAAATCAAAAACTTTTGTGATTCAGAGTTTTATTTCTTTTCATTTCTGGATTTTTATGGAACATGTGCCATATTTTTAAGAATGTAACTCTGATGCATAGACGGGTCAGAATATTTGCGTATTGATACTAACTTGTTTAGAATTTAACTTTCGAAATATTTTCCATAATTCTGCAATATCATTGGCAAAAGTGACATCGGTATCCAATACAATCACCTGAAATATAAAATTAAAGATCTCATCACAATTCAGAAACAGGGATATTCATATACATTTTTTTAAAAATATCTTACTTTCTGAAGATTGTCAGGTAAAGTTTTTGGCAGTGTCAGTTTCATAAGTCCATAAACACCAGAGTAATGTTTGTTTGGAATCCATGAAACTTCAGCTTGAATATTATCAGCAAGGTAAAAACTAACATCAACTGAAGATGGAAAAATTTAGCATTAGAATTTTATGAATGAAATTTAGAGAAAAAACAATATATACAGACACCCTTTGATTACTGTAATTAAGTGCTTATGCAAAAATGAGATGCAATGAAAATCGCTGCCACCTAATCTTAGGAAATTAATCTCCTTACAAACTGTAGTCACCTGATCCTTCATAATATGTATTACTCATTGCTCATTAGAAAACTCAAACAAAATGGTGGTGGTGGGGGGGGGGGGGCCAATTGTTAAGAATATCTCCCATTGTTTAAGCGAATAGATAGAAGTTAAAAAATGGGCCAAAGAAGGTTGAATGGCTTTTCAGTTAACATTATCAACAATTTCACTCTGTAGACAAAAGGATTCCACGAATTATCTCCAGAGACCACAAACCCTAAGGGCTTGAAAAAGATTTTTAGCACTTGCAACTTAAGGATTGCATTCAAATAGGAGATATTCTTACCAATTTCCTCCCCCTAATGCATACATTCTCTAGTTTTAAGGTTTTATTTTCTTTTTACTTTAGTCATTCTCGGCTGAAAGTGTCTTTCTCTACCTGGTACCCGAAATATGTATCCGCGATTTCCTTTTTCCTCCTTGTGGATTAGAGGTTTTCACTTTTTTGGTTGTACCATTCCACAGTATTTTCTTATTTTTTGCTAAAATTAGGTGGCATCGATTTAATCAAGTAATAATCAATACAACAAATTAATTAATCCTGCCGAAAGAGATATAGAAAGTGCCAGAAATGCCAAATTCATCTATTTTTTTTAACCTCTTTTATCTGCAATTTTTTGATTGATTTTCTTGAACATAGTATTAGAAAATGCAAAAGTCTATCTTCTTTCATTTCTCATCATTTCCAATTGAATGACATATCATGAGTCATATTTTGTCATTTAAAAATGTTGCTAGTTTTTAAGTCCACATAACTGCTATCCCCACAACTCCGACCCCATTGGGACAATTTGGCCCAAACTTCATACAATGTAGAGATAGTCTACATAAACCTGCAAACCAAATTTCACTCCTTTACATATTTATACAGAGTGTATCAGGTTCGATGGTCATAAAGTACCTAGCGTGATCCTTTGCATGATTACAAACTTAAAGTTCCTTATCGAAAATGTTGAAAACTTGAAATTTAAATTGCTTCGTTACGTCATTTATGAACTTTCCGCATCATCAATTAAAATGTCGGCAATTGTTGAGATTAAATGACGTTTTCGACAGGTTTTCAGCAAACTTCGCGTGATGTTTAGACTCTTAACTTTGAGTTTTGAACATTTTGCATAAGACCACCCTGTATGTAGACCAGTTGGTCCCCTCTAACTCTAACCCCTGTAACTCCGACCCCAGTGGGTTAATCAAAAACAAACCAAATAGTGAAGGAGGACATGCCCATAATTAATTATCTTCTGAATTTCAACCTTCTGCATCAAATTATATAGAAAATATGATGGGGACAGATGAACGGATATCATAAAACCAATAAAAAAAAAGCCGGGCTTCGTTTTTCTGCTACTTAATAAAAAAAACACAAGTTATATAGGTAAGTTATAAAAATACTTAACCTCTTCACGACCAGTGACGAACATGGGTTCATCAAGCTAGACCATCTGTTCAATACCATGACGAACATGCGTTCTTCATTTTCAGCTATTAATTCTATTAACCAAATGAAAACGTGGTTTTTCAGAAATGAAAAATAAAATCATTTGGAACAGTTTATTCTTTTATGGGTCCATTTTCCTGTCGATAGATGGAATCATTGCATTTATTTTTTGATTCCTTATTTCAACACCGTTGTACATCGTATTTGCACCATTTTTACATTGTTTTTGCTCCTTTTTTGTAAAAAATGGATGATTATGATTATGTCGATGCAAGTGGTGATGCCGAAGATCCTGATTTTGAAATAAATACTGATTCTGAAACAGAAATATTCTTACAAAATTGTACATGACGAATGCACATTCGTCATTGGTTTGGCAGATAGTACATAAAATCTGGTCCTGCGAGTATCCTTCAAAATTTAAGCTGGTCGTGAAGAGGTTAATTTGTTCCAAAATGCGCCAACCAAAATTTTAAAACCTACATTTTAATGGAAATTTTCGGATGGGCGCAACTGATATAATAGGTGCAGCTCTCCATTTTATCTCTCCTTTGCCTACATACGTGGCAGAACCACTAGCAGCTAGTAGCTCAATGTTTGACAATTTTATTTCAACTAATTTACAACAAAAGCAATATATTTATCTTAGTAATGGCTTGGAAACAATGCAGAGAAGACTACTTTTGAAACAACTGTCCCATGAGCTGGTGATTGGTGAGATTACCTGAAGGAGTACTGGCATCCCCTTTTAATTTTTTTTTATAAATTTTACATGTTGTACTTTAATGAAAATGTGATTTGAAAATATAAACAAAGGGCTTTATAGTTGAAAACAGCTCTTTTAATGGAAACTGCCAATGGGCTCACTGCACCCAAAGAAGTGACCAATGGCAGGTAAGAAAAGCAGATAGAAATTAACTTTTAATTAATAGCCAGATGTTTGACTACTCTCCTCCTTTGAATATTCAAACAAACAAAATGCCTTACTAAACTTAAACATTAGTAGATAAAAAACGTTAACATAAATGATTTTACTAATATTTGTGTTTTTACCTCCTGGAACTGTCCAAGTACTAAATAATGTTTGTAAGATTAGCTGCGCAACTGAATCGGAAACAAAGTGAAAATGAAGTGGATTTTTCCGATAGAAAAGAATACTTTTTATAAGAGTTATCACACTTCGACTGGAATTGTAACCAGCACAGACGATTGCTACATGGATTATCTCACATTTCGGCACATCAGGTTCCTAAAATTTATTTAAAAAAAAAATTATAAAATAAAGATTTTGCTTAAGAAATTATACTAAAAGTATATGCTGCTAGTGTGTTAACATTTCGTCAAATTTTCAGTAAATATTAATGAATCCTGAATTTGGTATACTAAAATATACATTTACTACACCTTTTTCTCAGAAGAATAATTATGATAAGGCAAACCAGCAACAAAAATTACTGACACTCAGCATAGGAGCTACATATCAATAAGCTCTGTTGAAATCATGAGAATTTGGGATCAAGCTCAAGAAGCCGACTATACCTAAGAATTCCAGACCCCATGAGCACATTGTATTAAGATTTGGATTCAAGATAAGGAGTTACAAAGCTTCTTCAGAGTATTGAAATATGAAACATTCAAAAGAAAAATATCTGATTCAACAAACTCAAGTGTGATAATAACACAGGAAAACCTTTTGTCCACAAAAATTTTTAATTAGACATATACATATTTCGAACCCTTTAGGTTCATTATTCAATGCCATATGAATAAATATGGTACATAGTGCAAGTCCTATATAAAGGAGAAAGGGGTTACCTGTCTCCCAATCGAGTCCGAATACGAAACAGAGACGGCCAATGGAAACGAGGGAACCTCTTTTTACCAAATCGCGGACCTAGGAGAAATACCCTGGTCGTAAACTAATTCTAATTAAGTTACAAACGTCAAAATCCGGGACAAATCCCAATTATACAGAAAAATAGAAAATACACAAAAAACTCCCAAAAAGGACAAAACTTCTCGAAAAAACAAAAATAATCAAAAGAAAAACAACAAAGGAAGAACATCATCTTGAAAGCTTCAATGACTTAATCAAAATCGAATCCCCTTGGGGCCCTGTGTCTCCATTCAATAGTGAGTCTGGGTTTTTTCTGGCTATCTCCAAGGTTTCGAAGGCATCCAGTGCATTTCTGTTTCTTACGTGTCTCACCAATCTGCAGTCCTTTATCCGAATATCGTGTCCGGTATCTAACGTGTTTAGCCACAGCCGATCTCTCTGGGCGTCCAAACCTGGCCGTGTGTTCCTTGAATCTCGTGTGGATCTTCCTGCAAGTTGCACCTCGGTATACCTTCGAACATTTGCCACAAGATATTTCATATATACCTGATTGAAGTAAAGGCGGAGTCTTGTTCTTCGGATTACCCAACTTTTCAAAATGAAGTGTGAATCATAAAATGAAACGGGATTCATTCACACGTTAACTTCATACAAAAAGCTAAACAGAATATCATTTTTCATAAAAAAATGTCTGCACATACCATAATTACTTGACTATAAGACAACTCCATTTTGTTTGAGGTAAATGTTTGGGGAAAAAAAATTTTTTTTAATGAATATGGAAGCAAAAATATTTATTTAAAAATTAAAATCTATCGTAATAACTATCGTAAAATCTCGTGTGATCTTGTTATGACCGAGAATGCCAGTAAACGGCAGCCCCACTACAGCTGAGGTGGAGGATTTTACATTAACTTGCAAAAGTCAGCATATTTGGGGGAGGCCGTGACCTGGTGTGCTTTCACTGAAACACAACTTATCTGAAGTTAAGCAACATCAGGCACGGCTAGTCACTGGATGGGCGGCTCATCAGTGACTCACGATCTTAACTCCCCCGGCTGCTATAACCATCATACAGCAGTCCATCCATGGACCCAACTCGTTAGCCTTAGACCATACTGGCTCTAGATGGGAATTTTGGATTACAATAAATAAAATAAAAAAAATATATATATTTGTGTAATTTGTCATTTTAAAACGCCCCTCCCTTTAATTTGAGGAAAAAAACAAACTTCTTATAGTCAAGTATATATAGTACTTTGTTGCATCTTCCTAAACTGAAATGATGATGCACTAACAAGCTGAGCATAACAATAGTCAGTATGAATTAGGAAATGTCAATAAATGAAAATAGATGTTGCCTTCAACAATCTAGAGTTTCTAGATAATGACTGAAAAGTTAATAAATTAGTGATTTCTACAATTTAACACAAAATAAAAAATTCTTTAAAACTTAATCTGAAAATAATAAATATGTCATACTACTGCATAGAAACCAAAAATAGATATATACCGTAAATATTCTACTATAACGCGAATTTTTTTGGCCAAAAAAAGCATCTAAACTTGCTGGGTCGCGTTATACTAGAGGATAAAAATCAGCCCTCCGACGACTGCGGCCGATCGTCGATAATAACTACATCGTTAACAACAACGATAATAACTTCTCCCAAACATTGATAAATAGGCCTACTAACAAACTTTTTATTCGAATTACTCGTCGCCAACATCTAACAACATCGATTTTTTTTCTGTATAAGTTCGTACATTTTATTTCTCGCGAGGAGTCAAAAATGGGGGTCGCGTTATACAAGAGGATAGGATTTTTGCCGATTTTTTGGGCCGAAAAAGTGGAGTCGCGTTATAGTAGAATATTTACGGTAGATTTATAATATGCAAGTTCAGCAAAGATTTACTGGGAGAAAAAAAAATTATCAAAGTGATTATTTACCTTGTTTAGACATTTATTTTTGTTCCCTTCTTCTTCATTCATTCCTTCACCCGTTTCATTGGTTTGGATATCAGCCATAAAGTTCATAAGCTGCGTCTGTGATATACTATTCATTATAAACATAAAAATAAACATATTAAGAATAGCAAACACATCTTGCTTAAAATGGGATAAGATTTAAATATTAGGTATGTCCTTTTGGAAAAATTTGCATCCCAAACTACTTATTATAAACTGAGTTGCCAAAAGTCACGGGTTGTCCCATTGGAAGATGTGCTATGTATGACTCCCGAATGTTGCGCAATATGGAGACAATATCTGAGCAATCTATTACAGACAGGTATATAGTGAACATGGCAGCATGTCCGGAGTTAACCGATTTTGAACATGGCATGATAATCGGTGCAAGACGCATGGGTCATAGTATATCGGAGATTCCACAAGAATTTGGGTTTCCGAGGTCCACAGTGTCTAGGATTTATTTTCAATATCACAGAGACAATGTTTCTACACGCATAAACCACCGCACAGGACGACCACAAGTCTCTGATGAATGGATATCACGTCACCTCAGCAGAGCCATATGGGATGATCAACTGGCTACTGTGACTCAGATCACAACCGATTTGAATATAGGGCGTTAGGAACCCATTTATACCAGGACTATATGGAGACAAAATGAACCGCATAGGCTTCAGCAGCCGACGACTGATTCATGTCTCTTTGCTGACACTTCGAGACAGAGCTCAATGGTTGACATTGGAACATGGAATAATGGCGACATGTAGCATGGTCAGATGAATCCCATTTTCAGTTGTATTGAGCTGATGGACGCATGAGAGTGTGGCGTATGCTCCATGAAGCTATAGATCCTGTGTGTCAACAAGGTTGTCAGGCAGGGGTGTGGCTCAGCTATGGTCAGTTGGGCCGTATTCAGTTATGCGTGGATCAATATCTCTCTAGAACGATTCCCACACCTTGTACAGTCTATGCCTTGACGTGTTACTTTAGTTTTGAGGGCTCGTGGAGGAGCGGCTCACTATTAACATCACATCCAGTGCCTTCCCATGACTTTTGGCCACTCAGTTTATTTCAAGGCATTTATTTACAGCATTTAGATTGATATCATAATAGTAAAACGCTAAAATGAAAAATAAAAGGCCAAATTCTGCAACCTGGATTCGAACTGAGCTATGACCTTGATAATGATATTGCCGAAAACAGAATTTGAAAAAGTTAATCAATTTTCAAGTTATCATGAAAACGGTAAAAGAACTCAGCGTGTTGTTGAGTTCTCTGTTAGAGACTGGGATTGTTTTGTGTTTAAAATTCCTAGAAGATTAGACCAGCTTCCAACAGAGTATTGTTGGGAATGAATTCGGAGAAATGATGCACATGACAACTTAAGAAATGTTTTTTTTATGTTCCTTTTTTTAAAAAAAAAAAAAAAAACTCCAGGGGAGAGCGGTCGTGTTGCAGTCATCGTAAGCTTGCTTTCCTTTTCGAACACCAGGAATAAGGGAGTTTCACATGAATGTCATGCTGATAATATACTCTTTATTTACTACAATCCACTGATGAAAATTTCTGTGTTAAGTAAGTTAGTTAGTTTTTAGCTAAGTAAGCTTTTCTGCTTTGCGATGAACGAGGAGCAACAGCGTTCCACTGAGTAGGGCTGCCGATGAGACGGATTCATGAACGTTTGACGAGGACGTCCGAGCCTTGGAGTTGTGTTGCTGTGTTCACGCAAGTCGTCCTAAGTAACTCAGGTGATGGTTATACAGCTATATGGTGAGTGACCCTTTTTTTCCTATTTCTACGCGAAACGTTCGCCAAAAAGATTAGTACTTCGTAGCTCAGACTTGTGGAAAATTTACCGCCAAACTGTTTGCGCAGTGATTCAAGTGCGTCACTGTATAATAATAAAAAGGAAACTATGAACTGAATGTGGAACGTATGGTGTCTATGTAGTATTGAAAATTGAATAAACTAGCTAGTATCACCCCATGCATTTAGTGTCCGAGTCAAATCTTATTAAGGTTTCGAACCCTTGATGTACCCACCCCCGACTCTAACCACACATGTGGTAGTGTAAACCTTTCCAACGGGAGTGTGGGTGTCATCACACCCTTTTATTACAATCCCTCAATCTCTTGAGCCATGCTATAGAAAAGTAAGCAAGTCACGTATTATGCTCCAGAGAGAAAAGTATATTGACATCTTGAGAAAGTTTTGTTTAAAACAGTCCGAACTTATTTTAGAGAACTTAATATAATATTATTTGAATGATATAAACCTTAGCTGCCGCCGAAGTAGCTGGTTTTGTTCTTCAACTTCACGGACCCGTTCGGCTAGTTTTGCCTCACGTCGAGTAAATCCAAGCAAATTATCAGTCATTGAATCTAAATAACAGAGAAGTATTTTTATTTCACTTCAGCAAGAATCACAGTGATGATAGTGATTTAACAAGAGGGTGATAAAGAATTGTATTTTATTTTTCAAATACCTTAAATGAAATAGAGATAGCACTTTCCAAAATAAATAAATAAATAAATAAATAAATAAATGAATAAATAAATAAATACAGTACATGGTTTCGGAAAGTGCTCTTGGTATAAATTAAACAAAGATAAAGTTGATATTTTACCTGAACCATCATCCTTACTGGCCACATACAGTAGAACCAAGGCTGGAATTGTACACACACTGAGCAAAAGAAATATGCTCAGTCTCCAACGTTTCATCCTGCGCCAGACATTAGTATGGCGACGAATTACTTGCAAAGCAATTTTGATAGTGTTTACTTTGAGTTCACATGAAGCTCACATTTTCTCCCAGTTCGAAATCTGAAGACCCTGCATAAACAAAAATTTTTCATGATAAGCAGGACTCTTTTTAAGATAAATATATGGTGTGTCCAAATGAAAGGGAGACTTTCACTGTAGCACCGTTCTATCTAATCAAAGTTGGTAAATATGTCTGTTGATACATGTAGCATCATACCAGATCCCCACGTCCAAAAACAGCTCACTCTGCCACGAAGGCTGGAAAAGTGATGCTCAGTCTCTTTTCGACCCATACTCCTCGACTGGCTAGAACGGGATGAAACAGTTAACTCTAAACGGTACTGCAACACGTTGCTGAAGCTGAAATGGGCCATCGAAAGTGCAGAGAGAAGCTGCTGGAAACATTTTGATTGGAAGTATTCAAACATCCTCCGAACAGCCCTTACATCTCAGGTGACTCCCATATTTTCAGCCCCTTAAAAAAATCACTGACAGGTCATCGGTTCACCTGCGACAAGTAAGTGCAGAACACCGTGGAAAAAGGATCCGTATGCAACCCAGGAGTTTCAACACTGAAGCCATCATTCACTTCTTACGTTCTGAGATCAGTGCATCATTATCAAAGGCAATTAATTATATGTAGGTGTCATGTCACACATTAACTTACGTCAAATATTCTGTACTTAAAATATTCGTTAGATATAACTGTAGTCTCCTTTTCATTTGGGCACACCTTATAGTTTAGAAGATTAAAAACTATTTGCCATTCTCTTTGTCAAATAAAAATTTTAGCTTATTGAATACAGTAATGAAGTAAACAAAGCACATTTTTGAACTATGAATAAACGAGTGTCACTTATCAAATTCTGTTAACGAGAACAATTAATCTTAGCATGCCCACATCATTTACTTCTCAAGTATTTAATTCACTGGCCAAAAAAAGTAAGGGCACTTTGTTTTTTTATGCAAATAAGGCGACATTTTTCATGGAAAACAAGAACTCCATTTTGTTTGACTATCTTTTGCCATCTTTCATGCAACTTCAGATTTTTGGCAAAAAATATTTCTAAGAATTGATTTACAGGGTAACTTTGAACCATCCTTGAATTAACCCCTCCACTCCACTGTGGTTTAGAAAAGCCCTGTAATAATTTTTTCCCTAGCATCCTTATGATTTTCAGTGAGGAAGGAAAGTCATAGGGGAGGGGGAAGGGGTTAAATCTTTTTCTTTTTGTATGGTGCAAAGTTACCCTGACTGGTGCAAAGTTACCCTGAATGACTGTAATATCTCCATCATAAAAATGTAGAAAACCAACAAAACTGTGAATAATGCTAGAATAAATGGAGGCAGATATGTAGAAACCGCTAATCCACAAAATATAAGGTTTTATTGCACGTATGTATATTTCGGCTGCCATGCAGCCTTCATCAGACTCAGGTGTGGATTCAGGCCTAATGTACACGCTGAAGAAGGCTGCATGATCCTAGAAAGACCACAGTACAACTCAACCAAGAAATGAAGGAGCATTATGGTTGTAGATGTCAGTGTCACCACTACAAAACAACGCCTAAATGATGCTAATTTGATGGGAAGCATAGCATTGGAATCCAAGGATTGGGCCAGAGTTGTCTGGAGCGATGAATCCAAGTTTTGCCTCTTTGGTTATGTATGAGGCATATTCTAAAAGTGAGTTCCATTTTGTAATAAAAACAAAACTACTACATATATTTTCAAAATTTTTTTCTTTACCAGATTCTATATACCTTTAACTATTTTTCTACATAGTTAAAAATGAAACAAGATTATGTAAAAAGGGTTTTATCAAACCAAGCTTTTATAATGCTTTATTTAGTGGCAACAATAAAGCTTAATTTTGCAACAATAAACAATAGATACATTTACCTCTCGCCATAACGAAATGTCCAATTGTTACAACAATCAATTCGTAGTAATGAGTTAGTACCATTAGAACACGAACCAATGAACCGATTTGAAAATTTTTTTCTTTATCATAAATTGTCATCGATTCTGCATGAGTGTGTCAAATTGCAGCTCCCTAGCTTGTCGGAAAGTTGGTTTAATATTGATTACAAGATTTGACCTAAACAAACTAACACAGCAAAGTTATAAAAAGCTTTTAAAAAATAGTTAAAGTTACGTAAAATCTGGTAAAGAAAAAAATTGTGAAAACATATATAGTAGTTTTATTTTTATTACAAAATAAAACTTACTTTCTGAATATGCCTTGTACATTTGTCCCCAGTTGGCCACAGATTTGATCCAAGGTACCAATTACCCACTATGAAACATGGTAGTGGAAGAGTGATGGTTTGGGGTCGCTTTAACCGCCAGGGAGTAGATCCATTAATCCAAATTAATGGAAATACATACAGAGATATTTTAGCTCACCATCTATTCCTTTTGCCAAAGCTCAGAAGTGTTGTGGCTGGATATTTCAGCACAAGAATGACCCCAAGCATACATCTCAACTTGTCAAAGGATTTCCCTCTTCCTCAAAAGTGCACGTTTTGGACTGGCCATCACAATTCCACTGAACATATGTGGGAAGTATTAGAAAGAAGATGCAAAGATAAAAGAGCCTGAAATGAGGCGACAAGTTTGAAATGCTTTGAGCAGAATGGGAGACGATTTCAACTGAAACTTTGTACTGCCACATAGATCCAAGGCAGTAATTGTTGCAAAGACTTATGCAACAAAATAATTAATTTATGAACACAAAAATAATTGTTAATTTTCATCACTCAAAGGAGTTTTGAACTTGGCAGTTATTTTTGAATTTTTGTACTTATAACAAATCTTAATAAAAAAAAATTCTCATGAAATTATCATTTTAATATATTGTTTCCATTAAAAAAAAGATTCAAAAATTTTCCAGATGGTGGCACTTGTCCGGTTTTTTATGGCAGCTACATTTGGGCATAATTATGTTCGCCAGCTACATTTGGGCATTACTGATTTATTATTCAACGCATAGTTTATTTGTAATGAATTTTTGAACTGTTTCATAGACAATAGCCTGTATTATTAGGCGTTGCTGATCTTCCAAATAGGTATAGTATTATTTTACTAATTAAGAATAGAACATTAGTGAAAACATGACCTTCACAACAATCAAATACACTTGTTTAGAGGATTTTTTTTTCTATTAGAAAAATACTTGATTTGATTCTTTTGCAGACCGAGAATTAGTAGCTGCTTAAATTTCCTCACTGCAGGAATTGGGAAAAAACAAATGGGAATAATTATCAGATGGGCCTAGAGAAGTAAAATGTGAAACCATTAACTTTTTTTTCACTGTTGCCATATGTAGTCTGCTTGTTTGAAGAAAATTTCATTTTAGAATGGTGATTCAACTAATTACGGAATAATAAAAGTTTCTTCTACATCTTATGGAATTCTGTGATATTTAATATAAAAATAAGAAAAATGTCTTTAAATTTTGCAGTAATCCCTTCTAGATTTAATCATTCAGATATTTTTACACCGATTAATTTCACATGAATTGTTCAAAATTATTTATTAAATTATAACTGGAAAATAGGTCTAGGAGGGCTTGTCATAGAACATGTTTGATAGCAACAGCTTCCACGCCCACGGTGGCTTATGGTTGATAGTATCAGAGCAGTAACCAAAGGTCCCTGGTTAAAGTTCAGGTTGTGAAATTTTCTTTACGATTTTTCACTATTTATTTTTATTCTCCACTGTATGCCGGTCATCTATTTCTGAGAGCTCGTTTAAGTAGGCCAAAGCCACAAAATTTCTTAATGAAAGTAAAAATATAGTTTCTGGAACTGGCAAAAATGCAAAAAATGCAGAGGACCGAAAACAAATTTTTATAAGGAAAAAGGATGTGGATAAGTTAATACTAATGCAAGAAATAAAACACTCTTTAACCACAACGAGTAAAAAGAAAAAATACGACCTGTAAGTACTTTTCGAGAACGAAGCTCTCATCTTCAACAGGATTGACAGGGAGTAACACACAGTAATTCCTTAGGCGATGCGTCCGGCGACTTGACGGGTTTGTTGTTGAATGGAATGGAGTAGATTTCGGTATCTTCTTGCATGCATCCAGGAACAAGCGAGTTGACACGGCAGTGTGAACTGATGCCTTGTCTTAGCACAGCTACATTTTGTTTATCTCAGTACTGTACAACCAGAGATGCCATGAGTAAATATGGGGGTTAAAATTTTGGTCTGATAGCAAATGTTGCTGACTTTGGTCTTTGACTCAACTCTGTGTAAAATTAACTTGCTATTGTAGCTGTATTGTGCCACAATCATGAAAATGTTTCCTTAGATTTACGGTACCATTTTCTGAAGTCCTTGGTCCGTAAAAATGGCTCAGCTCTTGTTGCAGTCAATTAAATAAACATACGCCTCATCTAGTGTGACCACGTATTTCAACTTTTCAACAGTTTACTTCAGTTGATCCGTCGCTCTTGAACATGGCACGTCAACAACTTATGAACGTGGCTCTTGTGTCACTTCTCCAGTTGTAAATCACGATTAATAATTGTGTTTACTGTGTACACAGATATCCCTACCTTCTTTGCAATGGTCTGCTGTATTGGTGGGTTACATCTGGTGATGAGAGCCTGAACTTTCCGGACGACGTCAGGAGTATGGCTAGTGGATGGTCTTGGATTGGCCTGCTTTTACCCTCAGGAATAGCGTCACTTCTGGTTTTTCCAATGTTATTTAGCGCATTTGATACCCCTTTCTTGGAAGCTACGAAGCCTCGCTTCTTGCATGCTTTCATAATTTCGTAATAGCTGAATTTGACGTCAAAAAGGGCTGCTATGTAGCCCTCCCAATACTCGTCAATTTTTGGTGTCATAACTCATCGTTTCTGGCTCGCTGTTCGAATACTAACTATTTTAATACCTGGCCTAACAAAAATCCATGTGTTAGCTCACGTGAAATGAACACGTGGGCCACATTTAAATATGCTATTTGTTACCACAGAACCCTAACAAGCCTCTGTACAATGTCTATTAAATTTCTCAAACGTCTTTGATAGATAAAGATAACAGAAAACCACTGATCCACATAAAACTTTTAATCGGACGTATGGGCATTTCGGCAGCCACGCTGCCTTCTTCAGCGTACACAAGGATTTTGATCGTCTGTTCTGATCAAAATCCTTGTGTACGCTGAAGAAGGTAGTGTGGCACATGCCTTGCGATAGAGCTCAATAGGAATCGTGTTAAATTCTTGGGATATCAGTTTATTCGGTTCCTCAATCCCATCAATGGGGTGGGCATAGACTTTCTCTTTGAGTTAGCCCCACAAGAAAAAAAAATCGTAGGGGGGCAGATCTGGGCCGGCCACTCGATGGGGCCACGGTGCCCAGTCCACCTTTCTAGGGAATTTCATTCAGAGATGCATGGACATTCAAAGCGTAATGAGGCGGGCCCCATCTTTCTGCCACCACTTTACAGATTCAATATACTTTGCTCCGTTTAAAAGTTGTAGGCTGTCAAAAACCTGAACTTATTTATGGGCCACCCCATATAAGAACACAATATAAACGAGTATCAATCAATTATAATAAGATCGAAAATTAAGAGTTGAGTTTTTAAGATCAGTTTTTAAGATATTTGGTGGAATAAAAGGCCTTTATGTTCTCTAGAGGTGAATCAATTTTGTGGCAAGAGGCATTATCGGCAAAAAGGATGATCTTCCTGCCCCTTAATTCTGTATGCAATTCTCTTAAGATGTCTGACTAATTCCAGCTAGTCATCCAAGCATTGACGCTATTATAATATGGCAAAAGGGGCTGAACTCTCTTGAAACGGTATGGCTTTTTGAATTTTCCTATAATACATGCTTTTTTTGTCTCTGCCCGTTACACTGCATAAAAAAAGGACCGTCATTCGTAATTTAGGAGTCTTCCCACCTAATGCCTCACTGCCGGCAATGCCTAGAGTTAGCATAGGTGTTGCTTTAAAGAAAAAAAAAAAAAGCCCGGTTTCTTCAGCATTATATACATTGCCAGGCTTATAGTGTTTGAACACTTCTGGTAGAACGTTCTAATCCAGTTTTCGGCTACAACATGATCAGAATGGACTGCCGTGACCAATCGCAAAATGGAGTCCAGTGACCAATCACAGAACTATTCATTGTCAAAGCTCTTATAAGAGGACTACAAGGGAAACTGGGTATAAAATAACACTCTTATAAACGGACTGCTCTTTTATCTGGAACTTTTATATCCGGATTTTCTTAATACAGTCGAACCTTGATATCTCAAACCTCATTATCTCAAAAATTTTTTTTATTTTCCTGGATTTTCATTTTTAATTCAATGTAATTTTTCTCGCTATCTCAAAGTATTTTCGCGGAAAACATCGCTATGTTGAACTTTGACTTCATGTGCCAGCAAAATGCAAAGCATTTAAATACATTAGAGAGTTACGATTTTTTTCGTTATGAGAAATTTTTCATACCAAAGCGAAAAAATTCGACATCACTTTGGTTAGTTAGATGACTTTCGTACGTTACAAAAAAAAAAAAAAAATTCGCGAAAAATTTTTTCGATTACCTTGGCGAGTGTCTGAGCATGCGCAGTTTGTGCATTCTTATTGCTCTGTATACGTACCATTTTATCTCCTATTGTTCTCTGTACTCTCACAGTACCATTATCAACCTAAAAATCTTGATTTAAAAGTAACCCTCCATATTTTGAAACCTCTTTATCTCGAATATTTTTCTGTTCCCACGAAATTCGAGATATCGAGGTTAGACTATATAGAAAATAGGAGGTGAAATATTAGGGAAACATGAGGAATGGCTCTTAAATTTGGACTACTCTTATATCTGGTGCTCTTGTAAGTGGATTCTACTGTAAAGGAATGCGTGAAAAAAACAGAGGCCTGGTCTCAGTTACTAATCCTGGGTTACGCATGGAATTTTTGTAGAGGCCTCTAACCGAGAAAATACGGTATTTAATGTTTTAAAGTTTCATGGCACTTACAACCAATTAAAAACACTGGGTCTTAATTCATAGAAAGCATAACTAATTAAATTCTACTACGTTTCTATTCTATGCTAAATCATTTACGATAATTAGAAAGTTTTAATTTTTAAGAAGTCGTTTTAGCTTTGGAAAACTCGGACACACATCCATCCATCAATAAAATTACATGGTGGAGATTGTAACGAGATATACAAGGGCAAAGTAGATCGTGTTTGGTCTTGTAATTTAACAAATAATCTCCTTTACCTCTAATATAGGGAATTAAATATGATTTCGAAAGGAACTAAATCTTGTGTTTTTAATGCTTTTCGTTTCATTCTACGTAAAACGCCGATTTCGATTTTAAATTTTGTCCGTATTTTTTGATTCTATTTTATAAGTTTAGTTGTAATTGGGTTTAGTTAAACTATAAGATATTTTACAAGTGATCTTAACTTTTTAGGTGGATTACAATTATTTTATTGTTTTTCGTCTACGAATATAAACATATTTTACTTACGTTTTCGAAGAATGGTGTTGGCCGGAAAAATATTGGTAATCATAGTTAAAAATGTATGAACACTACGAATATACCGAGAGAGAGAGCATCTTTGAGAGCACTGGAATACAAAAGTTTACAATTATGATTATGTAGGCCAAGTTAAAAGATTACACTACTTCATATCACAGAGATTCTAATACTTACTTATAAAGAAAAGTAGGTTTAAATAAAATTTAAGATTATACGCAAATGTAAAAATTAGACTACATTATTAAGTTATAATCAAAAAGATTCCTAAAAAAAATTCAAAAAATATTTGATGGCAACTTTATTTGAAGCATAGTGGTTCGCCATTACAGGAAGTAATGGAAATCGAGCGGAAGTGCTTAATCCGAACGAAGATTGCTTTGGCGCTGTCATGCTTGTGAGTACATGTGCTCAACTTCACGTATTTGTGAGTAAACAGAGATTAGATGAAGAGGTAATAGCTTAAAAAGTAATCAGATAAAGTTAATAAGCTGAACTAAGAAACTATGGATAAAATAGACAAATAATCATTTTCGTTTTATTGTTACATAAGTAAAAATACATTAAAAAAAAAACAAAAACAAACGGACAAGCTTTTATAACTTGTCCAACGAAAGTGTGTCCGATTAAATTTCCAATTTCAGTTGTTAGAGATTGTTGGAAAGTACAATTAAGACTGTCTAACAATAGAAAGTGGAAATTTAATTGGACACGCCCACTCCAACTTACGTATTAATAAATGATTGATGGAAGAAAACGGTTCAGTTGACCTCTTCTTCTGATGTCCTCTCATCAGGGAGTGGCGAAGAGGGCGACCGCCCAAGGCCCCGCGCATAGCCTTTATAATATTAGAATTAATATAGCTAAGCTAAGCTGTGCCTACTCATAGTTACTAATGCAATCAACATATCAACACCATGTTCGGAGTTATAAGATAATCAAATGGTCTGTCAGTTTGGTTCTTCAATCTTGGAAGACCTCTGGCAGCTGGTAAAGGAGACGAAAAGGGATTATCAGGGGATTAAATAAAGACTTTAACCTTTTGTTCAGCCTTCAATGGACTAAACGAGAATTCCATTTCTGAGGGAAAATCTATTCTAGCCACTATACTTGTAACACTCACTACTGCATAACGGTTGATGGAGCCATACAAGCCAATTCACCCATTTGTAGAATTTCGTTTCTTAGTTTCGGATTTCCAACCAAGTAGGAATTTCCAGATTTTACTTGTCTGCTTTTTTGGCTTGTGCTTTGCCTGTGTCCAGAATACAATGCTGTAGCATCACAGTAAATTGTTTCTCTCAGTCTCTCTTAAAATAAAGTATAATGCCATTCCATTTTTGAGATTGTGGAGCTTATTATTCTCATGGGCACGAACTTCGTTGTTTATCAGTTGCAGTCTATCTATCTATCTAGCTGGCTATCTATCTAGCTATCTATCTACTATCTCGGTTTCACTTTTAACACCGTTACGAAAAGAACTTTCAAATTTTTTCTGTTTAATTAGCTGCTTGATTAGTCTAAATTATGCAATCTGTTTGAGAGCGTATAACTCATTCAGCCTTGTTTTCTCGTTATTTGTTTTTGACAACCGTGAGATTGGCAACAATGGTGCCACGATGAGTAATTTGAGTCAGGGCAATTGACTGCTATAGGAAAAAAATAGAAATTTCAGAAACTAAGGGAGTGAACAAATTTCCGCTATGACGACCAGTAAGGCCCAGTATGATGTGTCTTAATATTTTATTGGCGGGGTATATAACGTCAACGGCCCTGCTAAATTCAATTTGCCCAAGGCCCCACACCCTCCTAGCACTGGCCCTGCTCTTATTAAAGCTTTGTTAAAAATTTGGTTAATGTTAACTATCTGCATATCGTGCGATGACTGATCATGCGACCAAGGTAAATGAATTTATTTTTTAAAGACTTGGGGAGGGGTGGTATCCCCCCCTAATGAACTGATATATACTCCCTTTTTCATTTAGTCACAGTAGATGGCTAAGCAGTGATGGTTAAATTAGTAAAAATTTCACTTACCTTGGTCGCATGATCAGTCATCGCGTGATGTGCAGTATCACTGAATATGTTTGAGATGATGATAGAGACAGAGGGAGGTTGTTTTTCAGAGGTATTCACTTGGTGGTGCAGTTGATGGGAGCGGTAGGTTTCTGGGTTGTCTGTTAGGCCTCTTACGCACTGTCGGCCAGTTGCGAGCAACCAGAGAAGAGGAAGCCAAAGACGAGAGACCAAGCAGAAAATGAGCCATCATCTCACCAGCTGTCTCTCGAGATGGACTCGTTTGAAACCATTGTCCCCACAGTGCTTTTTTTTTTTTTTTGATCTCATTGAAGATCAAAGTCACTTGGGGACAGATCTGGAAGCTTCTCCCAGTAAAGTTTCTCCTGGCATCATCCTGTTGCATGGCAACATAGACCGCACACCCAATGCAACAAAGGAATGTCTGCAGAAGTTCAATTGGGAAGTCCAGATCTGTTCCCATGTGACTTATGGCGAGTTCGGCTGGCGGCTCCAAGGGAACAAATGTATTGCTCATGTGGTCAATCTGCATGAGAACGTCCACAAAGAATGGAGCAGTCAAACAGAAAATGTTTTTTTCAGTGCTCTGAACACGTGGACGGACAGAGGCAAGTGACAATTGGCAAAACGTATTCATCCGTTTATTATACTACACACTGTGTATGCAGAGTGACCCATTTTAAAGTTTCCCTTGGAATATCTCGAAAACAACACATAGGATTGAAAAATGAAAGTTGTCTCGGAGGGGGCAATTGAATGGTACTAAAATAGACCTCCCTCCCCCACCCCCTAGGGTGGGGTGGGAAACAACTTTGAAATCTTATAGAAACCCCCATTTTTTATAGCTTATTCGGATAGATAATCAAAAAAACATGTGAGTTTTATTGAACACTTTTTGAGACAAATTTCATTCAAAACTTTTTCGATTTTCTGTGTGATTTTGAGATATTCCAGGGAAAACTTAAAATGGATCATCCTGTATATATCGGCAACATCATTAAAATTCTCAATATTTGGAATTCTATTTATCTGCCCCGCAAGTTGAAGCAATAACACAGAAAAAACTTTGTCGTCTTTTTCGTAAAAATTGTCAGATGTAGAGCTATCCAATAATTATAAAACAATCTTGCCCATTTTAGCCTCCGAGGCAGTCATTTGGATTTTGCAGATGACCATGGAGCAAGTCTGCTCCACAAATTTTGATGGAACAGGAGAGAGTACTCCCCAAAGAGCAGGAGCGGCCAGTTGAATAATTTTCAGAGCTGCAGAGCACACCGAAGCAGCCATCCGAATTCACCATTACGCATCTTCGGTGAACTCAAAAGAGCACTGCAGGGATAACGGTTTCAAACGGACAATGAAGTTAAGGAGTGTGTTCACAATTGGTTCAAACAGATTGCTATTGTGGACAATGCTTTTGAGTTTCGTTAAATAATTACATGTACTGTGAAATATCCTTAGCCTCATTTTTTATGGACGTTTTTTATTTTAAATTTCATAATTTAAATACTGTTTTTTATTTTTATAGGCAAAATTGATGTAATTATTATTAAATAAACCTTTGAATTTAGCAAGCTTGAGTTTAAATAAACCATGGAGAAGAAAAAGCAGCCATCTTCAAAACAAATTAGGAAACACAAGCATATTCTCTATGATTTATTCGTAACAATTGAGAATATAATAATTGGCAGTTCACTCATGCAAAGAAGTTTTAAGGATGGATGCATCATGTATCAAATTAGATCCTGTTCATATCAGCCTGCTGTTCTACTTATATACGAAGAAGTAGCTCCAGAAAGAGAAGAGAGTCCACAAACAAATACGGAAAACTTAAAAGTCGGTATTTCTAATCGAGAAATAATCAAGGAATGTTCATTCGCGTCAAAGCAAGGAATAAATCACAGACGCATAATATACGATTTATTTTTAACAATTGAAAACGTCATTATTGGTGCTTCATCAGCTACAAGAGATGTCATTGATGGGATTATCACATTTAAAATTAAATCAACTCATCAGCTTACTGTTTTAATGTTATATGAATTACCTCTGGAAAGTGAAAATAATGATTCCCTATTACAACTGATTGATGATCAACAGAATCACATTAGTGAAAATACTCCTACTTTATCAAGATCTCATTCCTTGCAGAAGAATTTTGGAAACGTGAATATGACTGCTGTCGGAGAAGTATCACAGCAGGAAGAAAATGAGCCATTAAAGTTTGTTTCGGATAAAAATGTTAAGAATAAACTGCATAAAAATAATCCTGATGTGAAAAGCTCTTCTCAAGAATCAGCCATCACTTTGTTGGATTGTGGGAAATCAAAAAGTTATGTCACATACAATACATCATTAAACTTTAAAAAAGTGTGTAAGATAAAAGCCGGGTCATCGACTTTTGAAAAAGGAAAAAATCTACTGAATGTAAAAAGCTTGAATTCCATTGACAATAAAGATAAAGAGACCATCGATTATCGTAATCTGACATTAAATAAAAAGCAATTGGAAAGAAAGTTTTCAAATGAGGGAATTCCTGAGCAAATGCACTCTATGAAAAAGACATGTGAGTATAGCAAAAAAACATTTGCTAAACCTACTTTTAAAAAGTACCATAAAAGAAAGCATACTGGAAAAAAAACTTATAAATGTGAATATTGTGAAAAAACATTTGCTGACGTATCTAATAAAAAAAGCCATGAAAGAATGCATACTGGAGTGAAACCATATAAATGTGATTATTGTGAAAAAACATTTGGTCACTCAGCTACTAAAAAAGCCCATGAAAGACTACATACTGGAGTGAAACCATATAAATGTGATTATTGTGAAAGAACGTTCACTCACTTAACTAGTAAAATAAACCATGAAAGACGACATACTGGAGTGAAACCATATAAATGTGATTATTGTGGAAAAACATTTGCTCACTCAGCTAGTAAAAAAGCCCATGAAAGACTACATACTGGAGTGAAGCCATATAAATGTGATTATTGTGAAAGAACGTTCACTCACTTAACTAGTAAAATAAACCATGAAAGACGACATACTGGAGTGAAACCATATAAATGTGAATATTGCGAAAAAACATTTGCTCAATGGCCTCAAAAAAAAATTCATGAGAGACTTCATACTGGAGAGAGACCTTAAAAATGTATTTTGAGAAAATTAGGTAACAAAAGAAACCCAATAAAGGTCATTGAAGTGGTTTTAAAGAGAAAACTAATTGTAATGAAAGTCTGCTATTTATAAAACTTCACAAAGCTATTAAGTAGAAAATTAAAATATTTTCAATATTGTATTCTCTGGGTGCATGTTATTATTATATGCTCTGTTTTTTGTGTGCCTATCAGTCCGTCTGCATGTATTACGATTTCTCGAGAATGCTTTAACTTTTTCAAATTCTGTTTTCACTATGTGATAGAGATCCTTCCTGTGCTCATCTGATTAGAATGCCATTGAAATCAGTCTAGCAGTCACATGACTATTGAACCCCCACCTGAATTTTTTTTTTTGGCAATATAAGGCACGTAATATATCATTCAAATGAGAATCACGAGCACCAAACGAATGTCAAAACTACGTCTGAGAAAATGACCCCTGAAAAGTACTTCAATTTCCCCTTATTATGAGCTTTAGCTAAAGCTATATATAAGAATACAAGCTTGATCGGTACGTTTGTCCAGCCAGTCATCGTTTGCACGAAAGCTTGAAAACAGATGACTTACCTCGGCTGTATGAACTTTTGATACACTTTTGTGGACTCCTTCAAGCACATGCACTAATGTTAAAAATAACAATTTAGGGCATGTAAGATATAAATTGATTCGTACAGATGAGTCATAAATGAATACAACGTTACTTTTTGTTTATCATTTAAGCATTGTTGAAGTTAGAGGCACACGAAGCAGCAAGCAAAGTAAGCATCGCATGGGGGCACAATTAGGATGGAGTGCATATGGGTGCATATGTTAGAGGTTTGAATACGGGTGCTGAAGAAGCTAGCCCTGAGTGAAGCGGTTACAGTTGGCTTGCGTGAAGAAATAGTTCAAAATGCTTCCTGCAATCATATTTTTCTTCTTGATATAATAAATCGGTGGATAGAAAAGGCATTTGACGGGATTTAAAAAAAGAAAATTAAATAAAGTCTATCTGTAGTCGAGATTATTCAATTGTAAAATGTGAAAAAGATATGTCAGAAATGAAGGATGATAGAGTTTGCATGGAGAGGATTAAAATATTTTAAACATTTGCTATCCGAGTATTCTACTTTCGAGAAGCCACGAGATTATACGACTGTGTAACGGCAGAAGAATACAATGTTGTGCATTATGCTTGCTAAGCAACATCATTCCGTGACGTCTTTCTCAACTAAAGCTCAAACAGATTACAATATTGCATATTAAGATGTCGTAAAAAAGAGAAAAACACGGGACTAATTTAAGCAATACGGTATCTATCTTTATTGCTGAAGTGTTTCAGTATTGCACTCTCATCACAGGTTAAACAGCTACAAAATGATGGCTGACAATATATTGAATATATACCCAACAGGATCGGTATGTCCACAAATCAGACAATTAGAATTGGTGATACAAAGGAGGCCTGCCAATCCCGGATGGCTGAAAACCAAGTTCATGGAAAAAAAAATCGATAAAACAAAAACACATATATAAATATTATTATGTTGATGGGCTTGATTAACTTATAATGTCAAATTATAAAATTTTAGAGGGACTATTTTTTTTGCACAAGAGTACATAGCTGTAACCGATTATTCAGTCTTAAGTTGACCTTGCAACACGTATGGTTTAGCATACAGGCCTTGATGAATTCTTCCAAGAGAGTTTGATAATCCAATTATGATGTGACCCTTAACTTTTTCACATGACTTCTGATGTTTGTCTTTGAGTACGAACCAATATTTTATTGCTTTAGTTGTTTGCTCAAAAATAGCAGTAGATGATGCCTGCTACTGCTCATTAAACACAGTGTCTACTCTAGGTATTTGTCACACAGCTTCATCAATATTTAACCATCTGTTCAATTGAACTGAGATTATGGGAAACTGTTGTGGTGCTTACACTCAATTCCCTTGTGAGTTCTTGGACTGTTTTACATGGATATGCTTCAGTTGATGTCTTCAATTTTTCTTTTCAGTGATCGTTTGTGTTCTTCATTTGTGAAGTTATTATTCATTTGGAATTTTTTGCACAATTGATTGAATAGTGTATTTGTTAACGGATTCTGTTCAGATGCAGCATTGTGATATTTACCCACTTGTATAAAAAAATAATGTACATGTAGTGCCTATGAAAATCATGATTTACACCGATAAAAGGCTGTTAAAAATTAATTTAGATAATTGCTCTATATAAGGAAATTTCATTTTCTTGTTAACAAACAGCAAATTAATACTGTAAATAATTTAGATGTACACAATACATGTAATTTTACACAATCATAAAGATAAAAAAAAATTGTCAAGCTGCTTTAGAAAATTTAATTTTTAGTACTGGACATTTCCTATCTAACAGTGTGGTAAAGCAAAATTCTAAATTTTAATTTTTTTTTAATATACATGCTTATTATTTTAAATAATTTCATTTGCTTTCTATTCTTATTTTTCTGTATAGATGAATTTCCTACTTAACAATGTTTTTCTCATCTGTCAGTTTTGCTGAGTAGCTTGCTTATGGTGCGATATTATACTGTTGGGTAGAGAAACATAAAAAGGTGTTTTAATTATTTTCATTTGAGCAAATACAGAAATTTCTCTCATTTGGAAACTTGGGAGCCTGCATTCCTTTTAAATTTTATTTGCTGGAAAGATCTTTTTTAACTGCAAATGCTAGATCAACTGGCTTCTGAGTGTTCTGGAGAGAACTTGAAACTATGGTAGATTTGAGAATGTGATTATCATAAACAGTAATTTTTATATTTATTATAAAACTGAATGATAACAGCAAGATGAGTTTCTCTTATTTATAACAATAAGATTTTATTGGGAATTAATGAAGGTATTCATACACCCTTGATTTTATACGTATTCCTTAGTAAAAAAATTACATTAAAGGACTCAAGATTACAGTAATTTTTTAATTATTTTCAATTCTAAATATACTATATACCTAAACAACATTTCGAGACTTTACATATGTATTTATTGACAATAAGATAAAGGCTTCATGCAACAAAGCAGTTGATAGATTCCATCTTTCAAAGCAAAAGACGCTTGGTCAACTAAAATCTTAGCATCTTCTGTGGCAGCTGAGAGAATCATATTATAAAGATCACTATAAAACTGTAAAGAGATAAAATAAAAATATTTTATATTTAAAAGAATATTTGTTGGATTAAATCATACTATAGATATAAACAGGAAACATATTTTTAGAAATATTATTGTCGGTAATTAATTAATTAGTATATTAAATTAAAGAAATTTATTGATTTCTTACAACCAGGGCTGTGGAACGAATTGATTTACGTTATGTTATAACGTTACGTTACGCATTTTGTTATTAGGTTTCGTTACGTTATGTTTTTTGTTACTTGATTTCGTTATGGTAGGTGTTACATTACTGAATATCGTTATCTTAGAAAATAACGTTATTATAACGTTTTAAAGCAGGGCTATTGAACGAATTGATTTATGTAATGTTATAACGTGACGTTACGCATTTTCTTATTAGGTTGCGTTACGTTTTGCTTTTTGCTACTTGATATCGTTATCTTAGAAAATTACGTTATCATAATGTTTTAATAATAATATTTTATTTTTTTGTATGAAGGGAGTTCATGCTTGAATGACAGTCAGCTCCCTGTTATCAATGGACTCCTCCAGAACCCCAACACTCCTGATTATATATATTTCCTACGCTTGTTTCCCGCAGCCTAGATTTTGCTATGTTTCCATTATTATCCCGCTTTAAGAAATTTCGTTACGTTATACATGATACCGCTATTAATATCGTTATTTCGTTACGTTTCAGTTACGTTCCACAGGCCTGATAT
>JAHWFO010034948.1:3441538-3528439 GCA_023313115.1 Rhysida immarginata | reverse complement strand
TTTCAGTTACGTTCCACAGGCCTGATATCGTTATTTCGTTACGTTTCCGTTACAGTCCGCAGCCCAGATTTTGTTATGTTTCCGTTATTATCCTGCTTTAAAAAATTTCGTTACGTTAAGCATTATAATACCGCTATTAATATCGTTATTTCGTTACGTTTCAGTTACGTTCCACAGCCCTGCTTACAACACATGACTGAAATAATCTTTTCGGTCGATTTCACCATTTATTTCCAGGTATTTTTTTTTCTTTTTTTTATAAATACAAATCCAGGAACGAGGAGCTTTGAAGGAATTCAATCCAGAGACAATTTAGGTAATGTTCGATTTCGGGGATTTTCACTCACTGGTTGAGTAATTTTTCTTCAGATCTATGAGAATTCGATAGTCTACAATTTTAAAAAACACATCTTATATTCGGTTTAACTTGATGATTCACCAAAGCATGGCTCTAGAATTCATCAAATTCAGGCTTATTAAAAGTAATAACGAAACAGCAAAAGGCTGTTGCAGTAAACTGTCCAAGTTTCGTGGAAATGGTGGCATAGGAGCCGAGTTGCAAACAAAAGTCGTTTTGCTCTTGAACAAGGTAATTTCGAACCACCGGTGACTCGAAACTTGGACTATGGCCGATTGATGCGAGAATGATGCAGGGAATGTTGATAGAACAACAGTGATTGCACAGAAAACTAGTGTCGATATAGTGTCCACACACAAGCAGTTCCTTTGGCATATTTTGATTTGTTTCTGCACAGAAAATTGCCCTTCACAAGATACAGGAGAACATAACATCAGAAACAGCTTGAACTATTGTAAAAATGGTAGGATGAAGTTCAATGTGGTCGCAGTTCAATCATTAAGAGATCTTGGATTTTTCCTGATAACTATTGTAGCCCTTTCCAGTGAAGTGGTTTCACTCTGAAACCACCATCGAGTTTATATTTGCTTCGTTCATACGGTGGTTCTAGCATGAAACCACCTCGTTTATTGTTAAAACTACTGCCATCTTGAAGTCGGTACCTGGAAACAACTTGTACAAAAAAATTACTTCACTCAAAACAATGCCCATTCATAAAAACTGAAGACGACGTGCTCAGAGTAGCACGACGGAAGAACCACATAGAAGAAGATGGTTTTTGTGCGTTTGCAGTGTAGGATATGCCTAACTCCTTCAATAAATTGCTTCATTCCTTAAAACTTATGCATAATGATTTCACTGTTTAAAAAACACATTGTTTCATTGTTTTTAATTTTGTCCATGTATTCATTTCTTAAACAGGTATATTAATAAAGAGCATTTACCAAATTATTTGTATTTTGCAATATTGTAATACGTGCATGAAAGGGTTAAGTAAGTCCACTCACTGAGAATATATTCATCAAAATTTCCTGGAACCTCAGCTTCTCTTTGTAGTAAGGCATGAGCTTTGGTAGTTCTGTCACTCCACTCTGTCAAATGTTGACATGTATAATAGCAAGAAATGGTTACCACGCCAAATTTTAGTAGCCACCTTGGAATATTTGTCTTCTAGGCTGCTGGTTTTGCTGAGCCCCATAGAAGTTATTAGTGCTGTGGTTTCATAGTTCAGCTACAGCTTAGGTATACACAGAATATCTAAAGATTTCAGTAAGTAGTTTGATATCTCAAATGCAACAAATGCACAAACGTGTTTAGAAATGCCTCCTGGCGTGCAATACAGATGGCTGTCGGTACACTGACCCATTCATTAGAGAGCAATCTGTTTGAAAAGTGGCATCAAACAGCAGTGAAGCAATGATACAAATTTTAAGTACTGCTTCCAATTTCAAGATAATGGTGGAAAAATATTGGAAAATGGTAAGGGCAAAGAGGAAAAAAAAGTTGAAGCCATAATATTGTGAAATTACTTCTATAACACAGATCTACAAAATATTTTTTTTGGTTTGGTGCCTGGAATGTTAGAACTGATCTTTATTATATTTGATGTGTCGATTCCAAATATGAAAACAGTTTATCTCTATCTGCTATAGTTTTTGAGATACAGCGCCACAGTTTGAGATATGAAAACTTAATGCACTTTTACTATTTGTTACGGTACAGAGGTGCGACGTTGATATAATAGGTCTGGGAAAAAGTTTGTGGCGTTTTTTCCCGATAGATGGCCACGAATTTTACTAAAAAAAACCGCCATGATTATCAGCATCATAATTATCTAAAAAGAGCACACCTTGGATATTTTGGCGTTAAGCTTGGTGACCAAGACAAAACATGGGCACCACACATTGTGTGCAAAATTTGTACGGAACACTTACGGCAATGGACTAATGGACAAAGAAGTCTGAAATTTGTTGTGCCGATGGTTTGGAGGGAACCCAGAAACCACATTGATGACTGCTGTTTCTGTATTGTGCGACGTTGATATCTCAAAAACCATACCTGATAGAACAAATATGAAGTTATTTTTGAATTCTACACATTAAAATTACCTAAGAACAGTTGAAAAATTGCCGGCACCAAAATGTGTGTTCACCTGTGTAATATTTTATAGAAGGCAAAAATACAGAGTTGAGCTCACCCTCTTACTTCACTGTGAGCAGCGTATAACCAATAAAAAAAAAGGCATTTGATGCAATCTCACATGGTGAGAGAGAGGTCTCTACTCCACAAACATATAGTCATTGCTGCCATGGATAAAATGAGGGGTTTACTAGATATGTGGCTTTTGCACAAAGAGTGGCAGTATTTCCGAAACTGCAGTTTGTGAAGTTGAAATTTTAATGTTGTCAGCACAGTTAAGTTATTTGTAATTTCTCTAATCTTTGTGTATCAAAGAAACTCTTTAAAATTATTATAATAGAAATATGCCCCAGTAGCAGTTTGATAAGGGCTAGCTTTAATTGACTGTTTAGACCAAAAGTTTTTTATTTTCTTTTTCCCATTGAACATAGTACAGTAAGATTACCTAATGATTTCTATTCTTTGAAAGAATAACTGTTAATAGAATGATTCATATAAGTGGTTGAATACCCTATACATTTGCTCCTTTATAATGTAGTGATTTTTTTAAATTAAATAAGTTTTTTTTTTTAATTCTTAAAAACATGCATATTTTATAAAGCTCAAATGATACCTACTTCTTGATTTGCTGCTTCTTCTTCACTGAATTCTGGACTAGTTTCCATAATTGTCAAAGCAGCTGTTTTACGTAAACTGAACAGCACAATATGTTGTGGTCCTTTTATTTGAGACAAAATATTCTCTCTTAATTTAATCACTATTTTTTTTGAGTTAACATTATTGTTCCAACGGCTTGAACCAATTTCATATGCAGTACAGATAAGACTAACATTTTTGTAGAAAGATTCTTCGGTGTTCCAATCCTAAAGCAATGACAATGAAATATTCTAATTACTTAAAAGATATTTTTGAAATACATAATTTTAACAAAAATTATCTGAAATATTCTTTATTTAATAATTTCTCAGTTAAAATATTGAAATATATTGTGAAAATATTTCACAAGTTGTTTTCAAGTGAGTGCTTTATCAGATTCTTAAAAATGATTGTAGTCATTATGAATATGTTAAAATGTGAAAATTAAAATTCACCGAAAGTGATTATAGGAGTTAAATAATATTGAAAGCATCAGAGTTAAATAATCATTATCATCATCTCTGTTTGTTTGAATTGCATGATGTTATTTTGTCTGATTGGCTGTTTTGTTTAAGTTGCCTATCATATCTTTCACCATCTAAATAAATAAAATCAGTTTAATCCTTTTTTCTTAAGGAGTGATCCAGACTGTTGAGAACTGACTATTAAATGTCTTATATCTTTCACAGAGAGAAAATTAAGTTTTAAAAAAACAACAAACAAATACCGTAATTTTTCGGAATATAATATGCATCCCCCCCCAATTTTTTTTTTTTGAAAAATCGTCTTTTCGTTAGTTTTATCATAGGAATATTAAATAATATTTATATTTTATGATATGTAGTAGTAATTTTTTTAACTTTAATTTTTCCTGTATAATATATTCCGAAAATTACGGTATTACCCTTGTTAAGGTGAAGAATTATACAATGGTGTTAAGAAACACTATTGTTTACTTATTATTTTATGTAAACATGAGTAAATAAAGGATCTTTCTTTAACACAAGGAAAAAAAACAAAAAAACAAACTTAAATAAATTTATTTTTAGATTGCTGTCTGTAGACTTATGAATTGTTTTTAAATTGCATCTTACCTTAATTTTCACATCTGTTTTCATATATTTATATGCATCGTGATCAGGTGAAAAATTTATTCCATACTTTTGCATTTCCTGTAATTTGTATTTAAAACACAACTTTACATTTCCAATCATACTTAATATGTTACATAAATAAAAAATAAGGAAATACTATGGAATGGAATAACCAAAAAGTGAAAAACTCTAATCCACAAGAAGGAAAAAGGAAATACCAGATATGTATTTCAGGTACCCAACTCCAGCAGAGAAAGACAAGAAAAAGAAAATAAAACCTTAAAGCTAGAGAATATACAGATTGGGGCGGGGTAGGGCAATTGTTAATTATCCCCCATTGGTTAAACAAAAGGGATATTATACTCAGTAAAAAATCAAAAAGGCTCATGAACAAAAGTTAAAAATTGGGCCAATGAAACGAGAGAAAGCGCAAGTGGAAACATCTTGCCAATAAGTGGAGGGGAAGGAAATTAAAACATGAAGTTATAATAATGATAATAAAAATTAAAAAAAATAAATAAATACAAAAAGAAGAATAAAAAGATAATAAATAGTAAACATTAATATACAAAATTAAATCGAATAAAAATTAATAAACAATAAAATATCAAAAATAATCATACCCCCCTCCCCCCAGTCTGTGTACACAAGGGGAGGTTTTATTTTCTTTTTTCTCTTCTCTTTCTCTGAAGATGGGGTACCTGGTACCTGAAATACGTATCCCGTATTTCCTTTTTCCTTCTTGTGGATTAGAGCTTTTTTGCTTTTTGATTTAATACTTTATTAAACTTGCTTTAAGGGCATCATACCTAGCATTCTTAAGCTTTACCTGAAACAACACTTTAGGAAGTAAAAATATGTTATATAGATGCTCTAGGTAGTTCTCTTCATTGAATACTAATTGGACAAGTGAACATTGATGATTCTGTTTCAAAAGTAAAAAAAAAAAACTTCTCTGAAAAAATTTGATTAACGTCAAGATCAACTTGAAAAAACATAATTTTTGTCAGTACATATATGGTTTAAAACTAACAGTTTACAGGAAAAATCCAAAATATTTTATTGAAGTATATTGTGCTTTATTACCAACCAAATTTAAATTTATCCTACAATCTTTACAATGCGTCTAGCCATTTCCAGTATTGCTATACATATCTACTGCATTTTATGAAGGCACAGGTAGAAATATGATTAACAATAACCACTTTAGTGTGACTTAATAATGTATGATGTTTCTATGTGCAGGCCTCCTGTCTAGGTGTTGGTCTCACTAGCACAGGAATTTTGACTTAACATGGGAAATCTCATGATGCACCAAATATTAGCTGAACTATGATTATTGTCGTTGGAAGAATGTGGTAGAATTTCAGCATGCAAGGGCATTGATAAATAAATATATTCAGAATCTGTAATTATTGCCATGCCTACTGAGTTTCTAGGTCCAACCTTGTAAATATAATGTATCCTGAAGTTTGCTTCATGCAGCAACAACATTTTCATGGTGTTGAATTTTTAAAAAAAATTTGAAAAAACAAAATGCATTTATGTATTTAATGTAATATTTCAGTTACCATTCTTTTTGCAACACATTATGGTGATATGAGCAGAACATGTTTTCTACCTTCATCAGAAATTCCACTTGTATTACAGATGTTTGAACATTAACTTTGATTGTATCCCTGGTTAATGGTATTAATGACCAAGACTGATATGGTAATGCCAAATATTTGTTTTGTAATACAGCAATAGGAGCCAAAACAGCCACATGGAAAGAAAGTGTTTTTTTTTCTGCAAATATATAGTAAAAAATAAATAAAAAGATAAAAAAGCAGTAAAGATTAATAAATTTTAGCCTCTTTTTTTTAATTTTTAATTGTTATGTAAAATTATGTTCTATCGAGTTTATAATGTATGCTTGATCAAAATAAATAAATAAATAAATAAATTAAAATAAATAAATAAATAAAAAGGTATCTGACATAAATGCTGCACTTCTTAGTATTGTTTGAATTCTAGATTGTCAGTATAATCTATTGTTATGTACAAAAAAAATAAAAATTATTAGATAAACCATTTTCACATTTTTTCATCCTCAGCTTTTTTCCTCCATTATTCACATGGGGTAGCCATTATTATTAGGTTTGGCAAAGGTTTTATGGCCGATGCCCTTCTTGACGCCAACCTCTCAAGAGGAAATGTTAGAAAAGAGGACAAACGCAAATATTCATGCCCTCAATGGGATTCGAACCATTGACTTGTTAGTTTCGAGAGAGCCTAGACCTTATCCTCAGCGCTCTTGGCTACAGAGCCAGAAAACCAATTGCATACATTTTTGAAAATTTTTTCCTTGAAATTTGATTCCTAAGTAAAAGATTTGACATGAATCAAAATAAAGCTGCTAATTAAAAAAAAAAAAAAAAAAAAGCCAAGCTCACCGAACTTCATTGAAAACTCCATTTCCTCTACACCAAGGTGTAAAATAGTAACTTAATAATGAAGATTCTATCTTGGCATTGTAAGGTGGCTTAACACTGGAACAATAAAATTTCTTGTTTTACAACAAGAGACAGAAATTTCTCAATGAATCTTTTGGAAATTGTCAAGTAATGCTGCAGCATGGACTGTGAGCTTCATAGAATAAAATAACAACCATTTTCTAGAAGATTTTATGAAGCCAGATATGATTGATTCCATATGCTTTTGTCACTTAGATATCCAGACTTTGGAAAACGCACTTGTCAGTTTTATCAATTATGTAGCCACCATAAAGTGGTGTGCTTTGGAACTAATTTTTGTTTTTCAATCTTTTCTGCATATCATGAAAGATCAGCAAAAAAAGTGTTTGTGGTGAGTTTGCGGTAGACAATCCAATCCTAATCCGATTTCTTACCTTTCACTTCCTATTCCTCTTTGTAATTGCAGCCCTAGTAATCTTACATTTGTTATTTTTACATGGAACAGGTTCCAACAACCCAACAGGATTAAAATCAAATCTAGATAAAAAAACAAACCTTCACCCATTTTTCTCATTAAAAGATATTGCTAGATACATCCCCAGTGAGTGTTAAATAATCATCTGGGATCTGTTTTTAATATCTGAATCAGCTATCAGACTGTGAATTGGATCTAGCTCAGCACTGCACATGTCTGTGCATTTACATCAAAGAATATATCATTTAATTTGTTCTTTTTTTCAAGAGTAATGGGAGAATAAATTCTTAGGTAAAGTGATTTCTTTTAATAAACTAAATGTTTATTCGATCATGCTGAAACATGAATTCCATTTTTTTCATCCTTGAGCTAAGGTTTCTTCATTTTATAATGGGTAAAATGATTTAATTTTTTTCTATGATATTTTAATGTTGTGTAATACCTTCATCAAATTTGACATTATATATATTATTGGTATTCCAATGTTTCTTAGTACGATCCCAGTGGCCAACAATAGGTGCTAACTGGTTTTCCATCCATATAATCGCATCTGAAAGTCTTCAAAATAATCACTTGTTAGTAATCATTTTAATTGCATCTGTATCACCTATAAAAAAATTTGAGGATATGTTTTTGCCATACTCTTAAAATGCTAGAATTTAAATATGGATCTGATATTGAGGAATCATGACTAACTAGGGAACCATATGAATCTGCATCTCACAGTTTCACACCAAATTGAAATATGTTACTCACCTAAAGCTACTATTGATGCTTGCAAAAAAACAACAACAACAAAAACATCGAGATATACAAAATAAACTGAAAAAACAAAATATTTGAATGCACTTAGCCATACAAAGACTCCACAGCCACACAAAGTCTATGTGCACCCAATTTTTTTCGTTTTCGCAGTTTATTTTGAATATCGCGATTTCTTATTTTCCAAGTATCGGTAGTAGCTTTAGGTGAGTAACATATTTCAATTTGATGTGAAACTGAGATGTGATTTCATATGGTTCCTTAGTAAGTACGATAGAATAAAGCAATCGGAAAGAAAAAAAAATACCCGTTTTCCACACAACATATTGAGAATATAAACATTTCAGATGCAAAGTGGATATTAACCAGCAAATAAAAAACAATAATTGAAGAAAACTACTTTTATAAATGACCTTGCTCAGTGATATAGCAAGGGTAATGGTGCCTGGGCATGGCATTCATATTTTCCTCTTCTCATTTTGTTTGCTCAGCATTTTTTTTTGGGACTTCAAGAGGGCCATACTGACCAATTAGGCCAGAAAGAGACAATCACAGGGAACAGACTGTGAAGGTTAGAGGGTACCAACAAAATCAAGTGGTGTGAAAAACTGCCTAAAAGAGTGCTGCTCTTGCATGACAGTACTCCAGTACAGTACTGCTTGCAGGGAATCTTTAGCGTGAATTTCTGCCTCACCTGAACTGATATGTAGTGACTTGTAGGACATATACAGGGTGTTTCATAATTGGTGTCCCGTCTTTAGGTCCAAATAACGACTCAAGGGGAACAGATTGGGGGAAAATGAATATTGATTATTTGGTTTTAATGTCCCCTAATTCAGAATAAAAACATTTCGCGTCCCTGGGGGTGAAGGGGTAAATTTTGATAATTTTAATTTTGTAGAGGTAGGGGTTCCTCATAAGGGGAACATAAGGGGGAACATAAGGGGAACATAAGGGGTTCCCCATGTGTTATTTAAAAATATTCATTTCCCCTTGAGTCGTCATTTGAACCTAAAGACGGGACACCAATTATGAAACACCCTGTATAGAGAAGGGCTAACCAATCTTTTGTTAGCTGCAAAGGAAGGAAAATTTCTAACAAATAACCATCTGAAATATGAAATGCTCAAGGCTCTCATCCATTATGGGAATTAGAAGGACTTCATGAGTGACTCTTGTGTAATGTCAGCTTAAAATTGGCAAAGTTTGGATGCAAAATATTAATAAAAGAGTGTCTGTAAAGTCATAAAGGATTTCAGGCTCCTATAAAATTTCAATAAAACAAAATAAGAAATAATGCCAGCAGTATATTGAAGAGCATCTAAAATGCGAGTTTTATCAAGAGTTAAAAGAAGAACCACCATATGAAAAGAACATGATTTGGTTCATGTGTGGCAAGAATTGGAGTATCATTTAGATGTGTACAGGACAACAAATGGAAGCCACATAGAGTATTGCTAAATATGTAAGCAGGCTGAATGAGATGATCTTTCATTTTTCATGGATTTGACATGTTTAATGTATGCAATTACATCAGCACACAGGTTTCACTCTTTCTTCCCTGAATTTATTTTTGCAAATATACAGATTTTATTTTTATCCCATCATCATTTGGGTTAAATTTCATAAATATAAGAGAAAAAAGAATTTTTATACCATGAATGGAAGATATTAAATGATTCCAGTTGGCATCATTAGGACGAGAGGAAGGTTGAGTGTTAATGAAGTTACCGATTCCATTTGGAATCACCAGAGCAGAAAGGGTTAATACCTCATCATGGCTAGGGACATTCTGTATTTTTTAAAAATATCTCTCTCTCTCATCCTTCATTATCATAGTTTATAGTTATAATCTTTTCTATTTTATATGTATGTGATCATTGTGGGTCTAGTGTTGCTAATATAATTTAATTTAAATTTGGAACTGGATACAGCAATACGGTACACGTATACTTTTCGATTAAAGCCGACATGTTTCAATCTTACATCATCATCACAGGCAAAGGTATCAAAGATTAGGATAAAGGGCACTGATAAATGAGCCCACCAATCAGAAGCGGAGTATGAAAAAAAATAAAAATAAAAAAATATTTTATATGTATTACTACAATTCAATGATAAATGCTATATGTATCTATTTAATGCAGTTACCAAATATTAAAAATTCTGTAAATACTTCATATTTATCAGTATTAGTTTTTCCAGTTCTTGTTGTTGACGTAACAATTCTGCTTCCATTTCTTCAGCATCCTTTTTAGAGGATTTTGTTTCAGCTGCTGGATCAGGGGGTGTATATGGAAATACATATTCAATTTCTTCCACAACTTCTGGAACTTCTAATTAAAAGAGAGAAAAAAGCACTAAATTTGCAGTTCATTTAATTAATTATGTTAACTTAATTTTGGAGTTTAAATTTCTAAATGATCATGAGAATACTCTTATTTTTTTCAATGAAGAAGTTACAGCTATTTACTTTAATGTCAGTCACAATTTCTGAGCAATTGAGTTCAGTAAGCAACAAAACTAAGCTTGCGATAAAATTTATGCAGGGCAGTGGAGTCTAAAACAGTTCTTGGACAGCTGATTTGACATCCTCATCAGAATCCTACCTGGCAATGAACCTCTTCATAGGACGAAACAGTTGAAAATCAGAGGGAGCAAGGCCTGGACTGTACAGTGGTACTAGAGAACCGCCAGCAATATTTGGAAATTTTTTTCTCTGATGTGTTTTGCAACATCTTGCTGCTCTTCGAAGGTAGACGAAATAGCAAACACGCTATTTTTGTTTTGCAGCTCACAATTTTGCTCCAAAGGAAACAGCATTGCCAAGCATATCTTTCTGTGGCGTGATATTTAAACGTTTAGCCAAATGTTAACCTCTTTTTGTAAGTACTCGTGGCATAAGAAATAATTGTGCATTACTTATTGAAATGCCCTGGTAAGTGCAATTTGTCTCTCCTTTAATGACTTTTCTCTTCACGCTTTCTCTTGATCTTGGCGCCCCTCCCGTTCCTTGTGTATACAGTGTTTTGTGTGTATTTTAGGATGACATAAATAAAATATTTATAGTTTTTAATTTTTTAAATCTACAACAGACCAGCTGCAATAAAGGGCATGAGCCTACAATTCTCATTCCATATACTACGATCTCTACAACTCTCATTCAAATTTAAACATGAACATTCGAGTTTTATGTTTCTCTAATTCAGAAATATTTCAGAATCTGAAGTGATTAAAGAAAGATATTTCAATGTTAAAAAAAAATAAAACAAAGATGCAAGTTATGAATAAAGTTAAAGGATTATACCTTGAACCATGGTCCATTGTTCAATTCTGGTTGGCTGAGGAGGAATTGCTAATAGTTTCACATCCCATATTCCTCCAAGAATAATCATCTCATTTAAATTGATTTCACCTGCTTCACATTCGACTTCCATTTCTAAATTTTTAATGCTTGCTTCTTTATGGGCTTCAGTTACTTTGCTCTCACTTGTGGGTAATTCATTGGAGTTTTTACCAAGTTCTAGTGTCTGAATAAAACATTAGGATTAAATGACATGGACTGTAGCTTTCAAAATTTACTGAAAGTTATTACTTCTACAAGTAACACTCATATAAGGTGATTCTAAAGTCTTGCAGCCCATGTTTTCTGTTAGATCTCCGATAAATTAAAAGATACCATTTAGAAATTCGTGCTGTAGAAACTTCATTTTATGCATTATGTTAGCGTCGTAGTGAGGACACAGTCATATGACATGATTCAATAATAAGCTTAATGTATAATGATAATAGGTTTTCATTGTGTAGTATTTTTGAAGACTAATTCCTTCAAAAGTGTTCAGAGTTTTTAAACAGTTTGCAACCTGAGATGTGACAAATAAGTCGACATTTGTTCAAAATGGCAGCAGTGGAATGTGTTTCATGATAGGGTCATTTCACATAGACTATGGCCATCTCATTCATCTGATCTAATGCCACTGGTTTTCTTTCTCTGGTCTTATCTCAAAGAATATGTATATGAAATCCAAAGACATTAGTGCATTAAAAAACACATCTGCAACATCATTGTATCCATTTTCAATGATATGTTGGAACATTTGCTGCAATACCTGTTGTTGAGTAGAGTTGTACTTGGCACAAAATAGTTCTCAGATTTTCAATATTTACTATAAATCGCAATGTAATGCAATGAATTTTATGCAGTGGCAATTTTATAATAACTTCTTTTTTTTTGTTTAAGAGATATAACAGGAAATAGGAGCTGCAGATCTTTAGACTCAACCTATACACTTAATGCACCTAATATATTAGCCCATCTATTCACACGATTCCAAACGATTCTTATCTTTCTCCTGCAACACTTGAATTTCATATCTATATGTTAACATTGTCAGCACCTATTTCATGCACAGCCATTTTTGCACACCCTAATAAATTCTCATTCCTTGCATACTTCCTGAGGGCACCTATAATTTGCCTAGAATGCTTCTGGCAGGGGAAAAAAAAAAAGTGTGTTCGTTACATGGTTGGCAGCCAGTAGCAAATCTGCCAAGTCCTTTCATAGGGAGGCTCTCGACAAGAAAAGTATGAAATAGCACACTTCCATAGAGTGTCTAGTTCAAATGATCATTCAGTACGTTTCCATAGAGGTTATTAAATGTAACAAACAAAAAAAATTGAATAAAATAATCTATAGATAGAAAGAAGAATGTTTGTTTGTGTGTATGTAATACAAATCTACATTTTATCCCGATCTTGATGAAACTTTGCACACAAAATCTTCAAAGCTTGAGGAAGGTCACTGTCTGCCTCAGATTTCGAAAAATTAATAATCATCAATAAAAAATAGATATTCATGGTTATGGCAAGGCATACTAATAAGAGGTGCAGTATCTCATGACCAACAATGCAAGGCAAAGTTTGTACTTTAAAAATAAGGTTCTATTTGTAACAATGCTTAGAATGTTGTTTCGGGTTTTCTTAGTTCTTAGAACTTAACATTTTCTTGAAATTCTTTAAAAATAAGCACTAACTTTAAAGATAATGGAGAGTTAGCAGACAATTGAGAAAGATTGGAAAGGCGAAAGAGGAACCAGTCCCTTTGCTCAGTGTTGTATTGGTTTTGCCAGCACACTGCTGCGCGCGTATTAACAGAAGCAGCTGCGACTGCTAGACCACACAAAGTGATGAATGGCCAAGTTTTGCTTCAAAACATCAAGAGCAGAGTGCAATTGCAACAACAGTTTACCAAGTAGTGAATAACTGAAATGAATGAGTATTGGTCAGAAAAGACAAAAAGTTCTCTGGGTGTCGGAAACATCTGTCTACAGCAGGAAATTGCAGAATTACTGAAAACCAATTTGTGCTATTATTTAACTTCTTGAGGTTGTTCTATTTACCTACAACTGTAAATATCCCGGGCAATGCCGGGCACCTCTTCTAGTGCAATGATATTAATGGAACATTAAAGGAACTTGCCTGAAGAAAATAACTAACAAAAGATTTATAAGAATATTAAATTTTGTTTACCATTTTTGATGTAGCATTTTCATCTTCCAAAGATTGTGGCTTTTGTGGAAGAGGTTCTGTGTAGATGAACAAGAAACTGTAAACATTAATTATACCATAATCAGTGGTGAATAATAATTGACATTAATCCAGTTGTTATACATGTATACCTGGTTCTTCATAATTTGGCAGTGACCTGTTTGTATACGTATGACAGTAATGTGAAAAATGATCATAATATGTATACTGTAGTAGGACGGCACAATCCATAACAACCAAAGCATTTGGTATTTCAAAACTCAGATTTATATCTTCGTTTTCAAAACTGCGATTTCTGCATTCAATAAATGCTAAGTTGAAAATTCACTGCATAATGCTAAGTAAACAAAAGTTTTGAATTTCAGAATGATTACTTGACATTTTTTGTGAAGCTACTCCATAAACACAGAATAACTCCATCTTCATTAGAGAAAAATTCTAGATTTCCTGTTTGTAAATTTATATGACTTTGTGCTTCCTATCATATGTAATGTTATATGATTACATATTAGCCATGAATCAAAGATATCTTCAAATAATTTGAACATTGATATGACTTGCCAAAAGAATTTTAAAGGTGGCCATGTTTAAGTTCTGTGCAATCAAGTTCTCAAATAGAGTTGTTTGCTGAAATAAGTTAATTATAAGTTAAGTTAGGTTAGACATTCAAAGCTAAGAAAATTTTTTAAATAAAGTTAATAAATAATTAAGGTAATGATTAATTAGTACATGTTAAGTTCAAAGGCCAAAAAACATTTGCCGAGCAAATGCAAAATGAAAAGACTGCAGTGTGGCTGTACTGAAACACTGTAGCTACAATAAGAGATTCACGTCCTGGCTGCTTTTATAGTCTTAACACGTTCTGGCAAATTCATGATATTATCTCATGGATGTTAAAGAAAAAGACCACAAGGAATTCTGGCATTAAAGAAATATCACAATGCATCGTGATCGTTTTGCTTTGGAACCACGACACAATGCGAGACAAGTTTCAACCTGTTGAAAGGTTTATGTTGCCTGCAATGCAATGCTGCAATGATCTACAATGCTTTAACCTCTAGTTTAGCATTTCTCAACCTCTTTCTTTCTGTGGGACTAGTAAAATAAATTATCAGCATGAGATCAAAAATGTACCAAAGGTGCTATCATAGATTTTATTTTCATTGAAAATTAGTTTTGAAATTTATTTTGTAATTATAAAATTAAGGATACTTTTTACAGACTGGTAAAATTTTTTTCCATGGACCAGCGATTGAGAAACACTGCTCTAGTTGGTTAAGATGAATCTGGGGTCTAGGCTGAGCTCATCGACAAGTGTCGATAGTCACGTGGTTAATGACGCATTTGTCGATTCGAGCTAGCATGAACACGACTTGTCTACAGTGTCTACAGAGTCTACAGTGTAGACTTGTCTACTTGTCGATGACCACCGTCGATTTTATAGCGTAGAATTTGACCATCGACAACTGCCTTATTCTTGTTTACAATTCAAGAGCAGTCGACTATGCACTTGGCGATCATTATTTCAGAATTTAGCAACAGATTTCTTATTAAAATCTTTTTTCCTTCGTTTCCGGCCTGCAGGCTAAATACAGTTCTTAGCTCAAGAATACACATTTTCTAAAAATATTAACAAAAGCTTGTTTAAAAATATTTACATACATGAAGTACTCTCTTGTGCTACGAAACTTGAACTGTGAAAATAATAATATAGTGTGTCTACAAGTATGTGTTTATGTATGTATTTATGTTTATACATGGATAAATGTGTAAAATTATGTCTAAATGTGTGGAAACTTGTAAAATTATGTGTAAATGTGTGTACAAATGTGTAAAATTTCGTAACCGTGTGTATACCATTTAGCCATATGCGTGTAAATTTGTGTATAAAAGTGTATATTATGTGTAAATTTGTGTACAAATGTGTAAAATTTTGTATAAATGTGTGTAAACTTGTGCATATCAGTGTATATCATCTAGCCATACGTGTGCCACGATTGTGCCAACACGTGACTAGTCGGGTGAACTATATGTAGGTCCTTCCATCAGAAGATTCTAGTTTAATTATTAAGATTTTACTTAAATCTCTTCTTGTTTCTAAGTTTTATTGGAACAAGAAATATTTATTTTTATCATTGCAAAAAATACTCACTTCTGTCCACGAATTTTTTATAAAGGATGTTACATCGGGATAAAGATCTGCAGAAAACTGTATATCATTGAGCAGCTGAAATATTAAAAGAATTATATGATATTAATGTTATGTTGGCTTTCATCTTCATAATCTTTCAGAGATATTGGATCTTATTAGAACTGCAAAACAAAGTCGTGTATATTTCTTAATTGGAAGAGAGTTTATTAACAAAGAGTTTTTTTTTTTTTTTTAGTAGTGGAGGGAAAGCATGAGAGTTAAATTAATTTTTTTGATTAAAATTTATGTCATTATAAGGCTTTTTACTTAACAGACAAAAATTTTATATTCTTAGTTAAATAATTTATTTTGAATAAAATAATATGCACTTCCACGTGCTAATTTATTAGGAGCTCCACATTAGTTGGCGCCCTCCCCCATGTGCCTGAAAAATTAACAGGATACTGGTCCATGCTGCCTAATGGCAATCTAAAATTGCACACTCATAGTCAGTTGTGGCTATGTATTTCAGACTGCCCCTTTCAGTTTGTCTCAAAAGATGTATGATTAAGTTGAAATCGGGTGACTGTACCACCAGTCAATTGTTACAAAGAATCTTTTGTGTATTCTTTGAACCGCTTGCTGACAGTATCGAGATTGTTGTGTTGAAAGATTCATCAATCTGCAGGATGAGGGGCATGCAGGAATACATCTGATCAGTGATGATGTTTAAGCACAATTAAGTAATTAAAAATGTAGAAAAGGGAAGGAAAAATTTCATGAACTCTCACTGTTGCTGCTCTAATCAACTGAGTGGACTGCCAAGCTGTTATAATGTGTCTGTATGGCTTTCCATGAAGTCACCGATCAGCTCAACTGGCAGAGCAGACCCCAACTTGCTAGCAGTTGTTCTCCTTCTATAGTCCCGTTTTTATGGTCATTTGACCACTGGAGTTGGGTTTTTTTCTCTTATTCTGTTTCAGTAGGAGAAGAAATTTATGAAGACATTTGCTGTGTAACTCGGTAGTATAAGAAATTTTATTGATTAAGAGATGAACAACACAACTTATAATTTACGTAATGTTAATGAATTAAGTAAACTTTTTACGAAGTCCAACTATCGTTAAAATCTATTTCTCATAATGGCATCAGAAACTGGCACATAATTCAAACGGCTGTGCCCTATAGTCATTTTAGACGTCTGCTTAAGAGTTATATATCAAGCAACGTAACCTACTAATCTGATTCATATGACATTTGTTAATTGATATAAAATATTTATTTTGTTATACATAGAACTATAATGATATAATAACCGGATACACCAAAGAATATCAAGTCGATTTGGAAATGTATTATTGAATTTAGTACCTCTGCTACATGGGGTCTCGCCTGACCTGGTTGTATTTTGCTATTTTTTCGATTAAATAATAGAAACTTATTTTTCTCTGTTTAACCTATTAACAACGATTATTAATGATCTGTTTCTCTTATGTTTATATTACACAATTTATTACTGTATGTATTTGCCTTTGTACCTCGCCAATTGGGCCTAACATATCGGTTAATGACCATACTGGCCCCAACTTGGCAATGATTGTATTAATTTCACTAAATTTAAAATAAAATAAAAAATAAAAAAAAAAAGGAATGTCCTCCACATTTCCATTGTGACATTGTGCTAATAGCTTGTGAATGGTGGCATATCTGTTGCCTTTGATGAGCCTAGACATCTTTCACTTGCCCCAATTATCTATGGTCCGTGATATATGCAGAAATACTTTTGGATGTTGTTTTACAATGATATTCTGTGTGGCAGACAAGTGGTCTGTGAAAAGGTAATAATAACATTGCCTTTTACATTGTATGCACTTGTTGTATTTTTATACTATAATAATAAAGGTTTTGTAATGATAACAACATATGAGGACTACTACTAAATTCAGAGCAGTTCATTTCTAACCGACAACAAAATATCAGGATTTTCTTGACTCAATCTGAGAAAATTTCCAATGTCGGTCCTGCTGTCTTTATATATGAGGGGAAGTCTGTAGTTAAGTTACAAATGGATATAGAAATGAAACAAATAAGAATATAGGATCACGGTTTCTTTAAAGTTAGCACCTGATCTTCTGTCATAACAACATTCAAATTATGTGGTAGGTCTTTTGCCTTGTCCATGATGCAGTTGATGAAGATGCAGTATGATATCCATTGTTTCTCCATACTCCATTTGAGATCATCTGAAGTGCAAACAAGGGCATGACCCATTTATACGTTGGTAGGTGAAGATTCCTTATAAATTGGCATGTGAATGTATAATACATTATTTGATTTATTAGTGATTCTATAATGTTGATATGCGTTAGAATTGAAATATTAATAAAAAGTATTGGTTACAGTGTCTCTTTTTCAGAAAAGCTGTTAACGTTTGTTTGAGAAGAATCTTTAATTTTTTTTCAGAGATAAATATAATTTATGACAAAAATTATTTAATATACTTTGTATTTTATTAACACATTCGGTGGTTTGTTCATCTGAGTGATTCTGCAAAGTAAGTGACTAGTGGTAGTTTCAAAAGAAATTTAAAATTGATATCCTTGAACCTCCCAAATTCACAAGTATGCCTTATTTACAGCAACATGGCCAATTGTTCCTAATAACAATTACGTAAGAATATACTAAATGTGTTAATAAGTGATTGTAATGATGCATTTTACTTATAAAGTACACTGCTGCCTCTGAATGTCACGGAACTTGGGAGCCGGTATAAGAATAGCCAGGATTTAAGAGCCCTTTTCTTCCTCCCACTGAAAAGTGATAAAAAAAAAACAAAACAGAACAACAACAAAAGAATCGGGGTCCAGCCATTGACCGCGACTTATCCGATTCCATACATAAGGGATCGCGAAATAAAGGGGCAGCAGTGTATTAGCATATTCATCATATGTTTATTTACTTCTAATGCCTGTTTATTTTGCTTAACCACTACATTTAGATTTTGCATTCTACTTTCCCATAGAGAAAGAAACGTGAAAACATCTCTAGGAACAAGAGGATCTGGACGGCCACAAGGGTTCCTGACATATTTCTCCCACTAAAGAAGTTAAAAAATATGGGATGAAAATTACCAAAGTTAATATCAAATGTAATTGAATTGTAATTGTTATTTTTTTCACCCAAACTGCAGATCTAAATTCATGTTTGAAATCTGCAACTCTTTTTTGCAGAGTGATCCAAGCCTCAATTGTTATTGGAAATTGGATATCTCTGATTTTTTGCCACTATAAAAAGAAAAATTGAATGTTTTTAATTTCATCTTATATGCATAAAAGAAGTAACTTAGTGTATGTGTTGAAAAGCTTATGCATTAATGGTTGTCATTTTTAATAAGTGACTGATAATAAATATCAGAATTAGTAAATGACATCTTGTCTAGCCGGATATTAATTCTGCTAATTCATTTGAGCATATTAAATGCACTCCATAAAAGGAACAATTTGAAAATAATTTTTCACTTAAAGGAGAAGTCCACCCAAAATGAAAGTACGATTGGATATCTTTATATTATGTTGCTCATTCACGATACAGTGGAATTTTTTTCAAAATATTTGATGATAATTAACAAACACAAAACATCATTCACTCTATTGCTCAGGGAAGTAATTTGTGATGCGATGATACTTCATACTGACTTGGCAGGATACATAGGAGAGATGCAGCACTATCTTCAGACCGGACTGCAAGCAGCACATTAACGCCATTACCGATCTTGCTATAAATATACAATGAAATTTCATTTATATTTTAGTCGTTGCTGAAGTTTTTTTCATCAGTGGGAGGGATGTATCAAACTTTTGAAATAGCATATTGGACTTGGGTTCAAACATGTAGGACTGTATCAAACTGTTTTTTTTCTCTCTATCGTTTAAAATTTTATACAGATTTTCACCAGAGCAGCTACAACAGGGAAAACACGCGCTTCCTGTTGAACATGTTATCAGATCGCAACACAGCTCCATGTGCCTATCAAATTTTTAGGGATTGTTGTCGATCTATTATGGAAACAAATTATATCTTTCGGGTATCCTTTAAGATTGCTAAATTTTAAACACATTTCATATTTGGATGGACTTCTCCTTTAATTGTTTTGGTTCTAGATGTTAAATTAATTAATTTGTAAATAATTTTAGGGTTAATTAATTTTTACTTATAGTTTTTCTGATCATTGTTTATTTTAAAATGACAAAAGATTTTTTGCATTTACACTTTTTGTTATATCTTGATTTTATTTTCAAGCCAGACTACCAGACAATTAATAGTTTTTTTCCGCAACAACTGCTAGTCTAATAGAATATAGGTGGATTTTCATTAAACCTGTTTTTTCTATACAGGGTTATTCATATAGTCATATAATCTACTTAAATTGTATTAGATACCAGTAAATTGTATAAATATATTGAGATTTTAAATGATTTGGTGCTAAAATATAATATTTTAAAGTGTTTTACTTCTACTTCTTTTAGCCATAATTCTTCAGCCTTCTTCCTTTCTTCTAATTGCTTTTTTAATTCTTCTTCCTTTTGTAATCGTTTAGTGTCCTCTGTAAATATTTTTGAATTTACTTATTATTTTTGGGTTTAATTTCTAATAAGGATTCTCTTTATAGCGATTTAATTAAGGGATAGCTTGTTCTGATCAATTTGAAACTAGAATAAAGTGGAAAATTGAATTTGTTCTAACTAGATTTAATTCTATCTTTCAGTGGTTCCAACCAATTTCAAATCTCACTTTTATTAATATATACTCATAGGCCAAAAGTAATGGATACCTGCTCAATAACATGTCAGACCCCTCTACTGAATCATTTGAAAGGTTTCCATTCCTGTTTTGCCTAATTTGACATACAATTTGATGCTCGCTCTGCTGAAATCACAAATACAAGGTCTTTATAATTAAAGTTCCATTTTGATATGGCCATAAAAAAAAAACTACTGGACCAAAAGCTATAATACTTGGTAATATTATACAAGATGGCATGGGAAGTTCATACCCACCAAAAAAAAAAAAATTAGTTCAAAAGGTCACTACCAGCATGGAATGGCGCTCTATGCAATATTCGTATACGAAATTAGACACGAAGACACATGTTAACAATGTGGTTTATGCACATGCGCTTTACAAGTCATTTGGTTTTAGAAATAAGAAAGGGAGCCTCGTTGTCAGTACGCCTCATTTGTTACTAGTCGACGATGCCTGTTACCATGCAAGACCGTGTGTTTCTGGTTAAATGTTATTATGAATGCAATAGCAATGTACGGCAGGCTTTGCAACATTATCGTACCGTTCGACAAATACATGTACGTTGGGGGCCAATGACACTGCAGAGTTTGAAGAAGATGATGACAAAGTTTGAAGCCACAGGTTTGTTATCGGTAGCACCTGGCCGAGGAAGGAAACCCGTCTCTGAGGCAACCGTGGAGGCTGTTTCAGTAGCCGTAGAGGAAGCAAAAATGGAAACCTCACAAGGGGCGTGCAGCGTAAGTGCTGTTGCACGTCAAATGGACTTACCACTGAGTACAGTGTACAAGATCGTACGTAAAGTGCTGCGGTACTGCCCATACAAAATCCACTTTGTCCAAACCTAAAGATCTTCCTCGTAGAGAAACCTTCGCATTGGAATTCCTTGCACGGATGGAGGTGGACGAGCATTGGCCATGGACGGACGAGGCCCATTTTTACCTGAATGAGGATGTCAACACCCATACCTGCAGGATTTGGGCCACCAGTCCCCCTCATGTGTCCACCAAATTCCATTGCATTCTCCTAAAGTTACCTTGTGGTGTGGTATGACAGCAAATGTCATAATTGGACTGTATTTTTTTGAAGAGCCGTCGAGAGATGAACTCGTGACATGCACTGTGACTGCTGTTCGCATAGCGTCGATGCTAAGAAGTTTTGTGATACCAGAACATCAGCAACGTGGCATTTTTATGCAGGATGGGGCTCCACCTCATATTGGTACATGTGTCAAACAGTTACTTCAGCAACATTTCACAGATGAACGGATTATAGGCCGAAACTTCCTGCTTTCTTGGCCACCCCGGTCACCAGATATCAACCCCTGTGACTTCTGGCTCTGGGATTACCTCAAAGCCACTGTTTATGGTGATAACGTCAGGAATTTGGCAGAACTGAAAGATGTGATACGCCGACAGGTGCGCAACATTCCTCCTGATATGCTACAAGCTACAGTTGAGAACGCAGTAATCCGGTGTAACCTGCTTTCAGTAAATGGTGGAGGCCACATTCAACATATAACTAATTTTCGTAACGATTAAAGACTTGTTAACCTGTGTCTTCGTGTCTAATTTCGTATACGAATATTGCATAGAGCGCCATTCTATGCTGGTGGTGACCTTTTGAACTAATTTTTTTTTGGTGGGTATGAACTTCCCATGCCCTCTTGTATAATATTACCAAGTATTATAGCTTTCGGTCCAGTAGTTTTTTTTTTAATGGCCATGTCAAAATGGAACTTTAATTATAAAGACCTTGTATATCCATGCAGGAAGATGACATCACAGATATTAACAGGACACTAACTAAACACATAAAAGAAGCAGCGGAAGTAGTAGCTGGAGAACAAGTTTCCAAACCACAGATGAAACTCACAGAAGAAACGAGGAAATTAATGAAGAAACGAAGAGAAATGAAGACAAAAAGAGAAGATACAAGATCAGTAATAGAATATGCGGAGCTTTGCAAGACAGTACGGAAACACATCACAGAAGATGTTTGGAAGTTCAACTGCAATCTTGTCAAAAAGGTGGTTGAAGATAACAAGAGTTTGAAAACTGCGAAGAGAAAGCTCTGCATTGGAAGAAGAGGAATATTTGCACTCAAGAGAGCAAATGGCACAATCACGAAGAATGGAAGTGAAATCATCGAAATTGTGGAGGACTTCTACAATAAACTTTACAAATGTGAAGATGACAATGACTTAAGAAGAGCAGATCAACTGAAAGGAAAAGATGAAGTGCCACCGGTTATGGAAGGCGAAGTTGACAAGGCTATTAAATCCATGAAGAAAGGAAAGTCCCCTGGAGAAGATGGAATTACAATTGACCTGATTAAGGAAGCAGGAGAAGAATTCAACAAGTTACTGGCAAGTTTTTTCACGAAATGCCTTGAGATGTCAGACGTACCAGATGATTGGAATAATGCAATGATGGTTCTATTTTTCAAAAAAGGAGACCGAGAAAATATTCAGAACTATCGCCCTATCAGCCTTTTGTCAGTTGTTTATAAGATCTTCAGTAAAGTCCTGATAAACAGACTTGATTCTGCATTAGACTCAGCACAACCAAGAGAACAAGCGGGCTTTCAAAGTGGATAAAGCACGATCGACCACATTCAAGTTATTAGAAAACTTATCAAATGCCACAACGAATATGAAGTGCCACTTTGCTTTGCCTTCATCGACTTTGAGAAAGCTTTCGACTTGGTGTTCACACATGCTGTAGTGAAAGCTCTGGAAAGAATGGGAATAGCCAGAAGCTATATTAGTATTCTTCAGAAGATATTTAGTAAAGCGACTGCTACCATTCGTTTGGATAAAGGAAAAGCAAGGATCAACCTTGGAAAAGGATTAAGACAAGGAAACGCCATCTCACCAAAACTCTTCACAGCAGTTTTAGAGGAAGTCTTCAAGGAACTGAACTGGTCAAAAAAAGGACTTAAAATAAACGGTCAATTCCTTAACCACCTTCGTTTTGCCGATGACATCGTTCTCACCAGTAATAGTCCTTCTGAATTGGAGGAAATGTTACAAGAACTAGCAGAGGCTAGCCGGTGTGTAGGACTGAAACTGAACACACAGAAGACAAACGTTATGTTCAATGCATTTGCTCCAAAACAGAAGGTCATGGCAGACAGCATTGTGATTGAAGAAGTACAGAGCTACATTTACCTGGGACAAGAAATCACCATGGATAGCAACATTCTGAATGAAGTTAACAGACGAATTAGAACAGCATGGAGTGCTTTTGGCAAGAATAACATTATCTTGAAGAGCAACCTGCCACTTAGCTTGAAACGAAAAGTTTTCAACCAGTGTGTTTTACCAGCACTCGCCTACGGACCTGAAACATGGACTTTATCAAGGAGGACAACACAAAGACTACAGACAACACAGAGAAGCATGGAAAGATGTGTGCTGGGAATTACAAGAAGAGATCGAAAATGCAACAGCTGGATAAGAAGCCAAACGAAGGTGATTGACGTCATCGAACGGATCAAACGTTCTAAATGGCAATGGGCTGGTCACATTGCTAGAAGACAAGACATGAGATGGACCACAGTCATTCTGGATTGGTACCCTCGAGACTTTAAACGCCCAAGAGGACGACCACATGCAAGGTGGCTCGACGAAATAAGGAAGGTGGCTGGTGTCAACTGGAAATCCAAAGCTTCAAACAGAGAAGAATGGAAGCGTTTAGAGAAGACCTTCATCCAGCAGTGGATTGCAAAGGGTTGACCGTGATGATGATGATGATATCCATGCAATGGTAACAAACACCATAACATAGCACTGATATTCTCAGTACAGTGCCGCATGACATACTAACTAGTGAAGTTTACTTTTCACATATGGCCTCCATACTGCCTTCTGTTTTTGTTTTCAGAACTAGTTTCAAAACTTTTTGATACTCCTTTTTAAAATGGTAAATCATCAATTTTCAACTAGTTTCAATAAATTGTTTTTTTGAGCCTATCTTTTATATAAAATTTTTAAAATAATTTTACAACAAATGAATAATGGCTCTTAATATTCTGAACTGTGCATATTAAGTCAGAATATAATCTTCATTTGGATATGACGTTGACTCAAAAATTTGTAATAAAGTTATGCTACAAATTAAAATTAACGTTTTTGGTACTTTTAGTGTACAGAGGTTTCTCATCTTTCATTGTACTGCTTTTTTGAGGGGTTTATTATGGTTTCTCTTCATCCCTGTTATACATGAGATTTTATATTATGATAAAATGAAATTGCATCTAATGGTAATATGTGGTGTTTTTTAAAAGCTGTTTTATTGCCTTTATGTAAGGTCTTTTTGGAACACTTCTTGTTGACTGATATAAATAATTTATGGTATTTTGTTTAAATTATATAAATGTATTTGTTTGTCATGCTGGTTATAAAGATATTCAGAATTGTGGTCTATTTTTAGGAAATTAATTCTTACCATCATCTACTGGCTTTTCTTCTTCTTTACTGTCTTTTTCATCTTTCTTTCCTTTTTTTCCTTTTGGCTAAGAAAACATTTTAAGTTATGAAGAAAAACATATATGTAAGAATTATAAAAATTTTAATATAAAAATTCTTTAACTTACTCCCATAAGTACTACTCTTCAGCAATTTATATCTAAGGGGGAAAAAAACAAACAAACAAACAAACAAAAAAATCCAGATTACAAATGTACTTTAGTTAAAATTCCAATTTTCACTTTAATTCACTGACATCTTTTCCAATTATTAATTTTTTTATAAGATACGTGAAATATTCTCTAAATGTAATATTTTATTAACTGTAATATCTTATGCACTATTGTTGTTATTATTGAATTTTTTTCAGGTAAACCATACTTTCTCCTATTTACCGCAAGGGATTTACTGAATTTGGCACACTACAACCATCTCTGGATTTTATAAGTAAGTGGATTTATGATTGTAATAATGCAAATTCTAAATATTGCTGTAGTAAATTTATGTATGAAATGGGTTAAACATCTTAGTGCCCTTCTTATATGTGTTAATAAATTAATAGCATGATAATTAAAAGTATATTTAAAAACAAAATAACTACCCAGTTTTTGTTTGGTCAAAAATTAATATTGTGCCCATTTTTAATAAGGTAATAAGAATGGTAAAAAGGAGAGATAGAATGGCAAAAAATAATAATTGCACGGATGAAGAATAATTGATTTCTCCATGAATAAGTGTAGATTTAATTGGATTAACTCTAAGCTAGTGATGATTCAGTCAGTCAAAAATGAGATTAATACAGTTCTGAAGATTATCAATATATGATTGGGATTGAGTAGAGCTCAAAATTTTAAGACTGCCAGCATTGTTTAAGATACTATTATTAGTTTAGCTAGTGAATCTAAATCTGCCGTAAATGAATGAAAAGATGCAATTGATGCACCTTGAAGAATCTCAGCAGATATGTAAAAATAATTTGAATTTTATATCTGGCTGTATACCAGGCATTTGCAACCCAATGAAAAAATGAGCAATTTTATATTACAAGGAATATCTGCAGCCAATCAATTTTGAAACAAAATAGATATAAATAAATTCTTTTATCTACTAACTCTATTGAATTCTAACCTTACTTATAGCTTTTTCTTTTTCTATTAATCTTATATTACATTGTTGTGTGTTGTTATTTTTTGATTTTGTTGTCCACCAGAGACCTACCTTGTCGGCCTCAGGCCATAATGGCTCTGATGTGACATATTTTGTAAGTTTTAATTTATTAATAAATAAAATAAAATTATTCATGGTCTACTCATGGTCTGAATAAAATAGAAATAAAATTAATTTAATCAAAGGCCTTGGCAAAAATCCATTTGATAGGCCTCTTGATTACTTTATATGCATGCTTAAGTGCAAAGTGTTTTCGGAATAAACCCTGTGGTGAGAAAATGGAATCCCGTGGACTTTTAATATAATTTAGAAGTAGCTGATTGAAAAATTTGTTTAAAGCATTTCATATTTAGAGTCATTTAAAAAAATGGCAGCTATGTTTTGATTTTTTTAAATGGATAACAACCATGAAGTAAACTATAATGTGTCTCTCTATATCGATAGAGAAACTCATAACTAAAGTTACCTTTTTAGAAAGCAGTCCCTTTACATGTCACTCCTTCTCATATCACATGACTCACAAGGAGACTCCATATACTCTCACCGATTTTGATAAAAAATATTCTATGAGTAGCTTTCACCAAATTAAAGATCCACGCAAAGCCATTCGACGCACTTTTCAAAATTTTCCAAGAAAAAAAAATCATAAAGTTTGTTATAATGCCTACACTTTATAAATGCTTGAATTGTAGCATAGATTTTTTTCGTGTTCAGGTGGTCTAGTGGTAAAACGTTGAGTTCTATTTTGGAGGTACGGGTTCAAATCCCATCTTTGATAATTTTTATTTGTTTTCGTAAATTTTTTTATCATGTATGGGAATGTTTAATTCATTTAAAAAAAAAAAATATTTACATTTATTTGCGTTTGCAAAAAGATCACTTTTCGAAAAGCCATGTGAGTTTCTCTACCGATACAGAGAGACTGATTATAATCTTAGAAATATGAAATAGCAATTGATAATGAACAAATAAGCAAATGCTGTGGAATGGAACCACCACAAGGATTAGAAGTTTTCCTTTTTTGGTAGTTGATAGTGCTCTTTTCTGTTTCTTTCTTGTAAAGAGGATTTCTTTATTCTATTTAACTAAATATAATATTCCTCATATAAAACAATGAACTGTATTTTTAAATGGATTTTCCTTAAGCAGGTTTAACTTTTCACCATTTCTTTTATAATCTGTGGCAGAAAAAAAATTCTTCTTGGAGATGTGTTGTTAACTGGATACTGGATTTTAGATACAAAGATTTGTTAATTTTGGAAGTAGTGGTTATAATTGAATAAAGTCTGCTTATGTTCTTGTTAAACAAGGTATCCTTGGAGGAAAGGTAAATATTTCGTATGGGTATAAAAGGAGTCAATTGCAAGATAAAAAGTTTAAATAAACATGTAGTCTTTCATTAATGGTTTCTGAGATACAGCTATTTGAAAAATAAAATTAGAGGAAATATTAATGAAAGATGAACATTAAGAAAGAAAAAGACAAAAAATGGAAAATCTCTTAAGAGATGTTTTCGCAGGCCTTCCTAAAAATTTCTTGCTGTACCCCTTTCTACAATTCTCCCCCCCCCCCCCGGCCATTTTTTTTAGGAGTTTTTCCATTTTTGGTCTTTTTCTTTCTTAATGTTCAGCTTTCATTAATATTTCCTCTATTTTCAATATTTTTTTTCTGTATTCCTTGTCTTTTATCTTCATTTTTATTGTTCAGTCTCATTATTTTTAATAGCAGCTGAACATCTCTTTTATCCAGAGCTCTTGTATGCAGATTCCTATTTTCTTCTACAATTTCTGTCACTTTGATTTTTATGATTCATTCTATTGCATTTTTATCATCTCCTATTGGTCCTCTTTCTTGTCCTATCCCAGCATGTCTTCCATTTCATTTCCAGTTTCCTGCTGGTTCCCTTCTCTTCTCCTTAGCCAATAGTTTCTTTCTCCCTCCAACGTTGTCTTTATATAAGTCATCTTCTAATATAATAGTCACCACTTAATATGGCTGCTTCGGGACCATGCTTAAGTGGCCACTTTAATTGGTGGCTATTTTAAGCGAGCTAGCTAAAAGCAATTATATTTTTATCCAACAAGTCGAGCATGTATTTGTACTTACATATAGAAGCAGAGTACTTACAATTCAGCAGCTGAATATTTGCAAACCACTTTTTTGTTTATTTGAAACAGAGTATATATCAATATGTATTTTGCGTCTAATAAAGTTAAAAAATCATTTATGTATAGTATCGAATAATATGTATAGTATTATCGAATATCGAATAATATGTATAGAATTATGTATCTTGTCATAATAGTTTATTTTTTTATTTAATATATTTTCTAATGTCTGGTTGACAGGTTTGTCTTCTTAAAAAACAAATCACTTTGAACTTTTAAATAACCATCCATTTTTTCATTGCCACTGATTTGAAGAGCCATTTGGATGGTGTGCAGGCATGCTTGAACTTCAGCATTCGACGATTTAATAAAAGTTTTAAAGGAAATAATTTCCAAGGAAATAAGGAAGAATATTTAATTTAGTGAAAAGTCATTTAAGAATTTCCAGGTTAGGGGAGCCTCATTGAGACAGGTGGAGAAATTCAAGTATCTCAGGTTTGCATTCACGAGTGATGGACGGCATGAGAAAGAATTGGATGCTCGGATCGGTGCAACAAGCTGTGTCAGGCGTGAATGGTGGCGATCCATGGTAATGAAACGTGAGCTGGGTAACAAAGCCAAGCTCTCCGTCTTTAAATCTATCTTTGTCCCCATTCTCACCGATGTTCATGAGGCTTGGGTAATGACCAATAGAGTGCGATCACAGGTACAAGTGGCCGAAATGAGATTTCTGAGAGGTGTGGCAGTGTTACCCTACTAGATAGAGTGCACAGCAGCATGATAAGGGAGTCTTTAGGTGTTGAGCCGCTACTTCTCCGCATTGAGAGATCTCACAAGGGGACATTACGACCTCGGAATTTTAGTTTAATACAAGACTTCGTGTAGTTGTAGTGTACCTTTAGGATGTTAATATACTTAAATATTAAGGCGCACTATTCAGCCAAATTTGAAAAAAGACGGTTTAAACTTTCAAGCACCATACATCAGGGAAAGTTTTCCTCCTTGATTGTAAGAGATCCGATAGCTCAGACGGCAGCATGGTTGCTACTCACAAGTCAAAGTGTGAGGTGGCGGGTTTGAATTCCAGTTGTAATAATTTTTTTTTTTTACCCAAATAATTATTCAACATATTATATTTGCAAATTTATTTGTGACAACCAACTTTTTCACAAAATTTTCCTTTTCTCAAAATTATTATACTTATTTTTATTGTTACAAGTGTCTACAGAGTAATAAAGTGTTTTCTGCAAAATATTTTGTATAGAATCAACATTTTAAAAGCAATAACTATTTTATTTTATTTTTCGAGGTGGCGGGTTCGAAAGGAAAATCTTTGTGAATGTAAACGAAGTGTGCTTTTCAATGGATTTTCTTTCTTTGCGAATTGTCATGGTATCTTTTGTTTTCCATGCTTCTAAGACAATTATCATTCTGATTCATGTATATCATTTTAATTTAACTGATTAACATTATTACTTCTGTATTATATTGCTATTTGCATGAAATGAATTTTTTACCCTTTCCATACATAATAGGCTATTTTGCTGAAAATACTTTTGTTACTTATATTACTCCGTAGACACTTGTAACAATAAAAATAAGCATAATTATTTTGAGAAAAGTAAATTTTTGTGAAAAAGTTGGTTGTCACAAATAAATTTATAAATATAATATATTGAATAATTATTTGGGTAAAGAAAAAAAAATTGTTACAACTGGAATTCGAACCCGCCACCTCACACTTTGACTTGTGAGTAGCAACCACGCTGCCATCTGAGCTATCGGATCACTTACAATCAAGGAGGAAAACTTTCCCTTATGTAAGGTGCTTGAAACTTTAAACAGTCTTTTTTCAAAATTGGCTGAATAGTGCGCCTTAATATTTAAGTATATTAACATCCTAAAGGTACACTACAACTACACGAAGTCTCGTATTAAACTAAAATTCCGAGGTCGTAATGTCTTGTCAGTTGCGCTGGTATGGCTACGTGATACGGATGCTGCAAACTGGCCTTCCTAGGCACAGTTGTTATTTTCCAAGCTGGTGGGTAAGAGACCAAGGAGTCGGCCTAGAACCAGGTGGCTAGACTACATGGACAATCTGGGTTCGAGTCGCTTTGGTATTACCAGGGAGGACATACGCCTGATGGCGGAAGATCACGATCACTGGAGATCCTCCATAGGGCTGCTGCCCCCGCGACCCTAACGGATAAGCGGGTTTGAAAAGTATGTAAGTAAGTCCTTTAAGTATTTAGTCAAGAATTTAAATTAAATAGAAGCAGGGCTATTACTAACAATCAGTAATTTTGGGCTGCAGTGCCCATTGGCTTAGAGGGAAATGAAAAGTGGCTATTATAACTGGAGTGTAAATTTTTCTGGAGTGAGATGAAAAAGTAGAATTTGTGAACTTCCTCTGAAAAAAGTGGCCAGATTAAGCGAATTGCGGCCAGTTAAAGTGAAAATATGTTACGTAGAAATTTTTTAAAATTGTTGCCATAAAAAGTGGGTGGCTGTATTGAAGGTACATTAAGCAGCGACTACTGTACATGTACTCCCATTATCACTTTCAGGATAATTCTCTATTACCCTCTTACTTTGACAAAGGATAGTCTCTATCTGAAACATCAGGTTTTTCAGGGTCTTACCACCCTTTGTTCTGTAAATAAAGTAAATACAACGAATGAATGTGACCAGACTGGTTGATGCCAATCAGAAAAGCTAGAGGTTACTATTCTTTTTCGGTAACCTTATTTCCACTAGAGCTGTAGATCCAATAAAATTTGCACACTGTGTTACTAAATATTTCATATAATAATTCAGTTTAAGTGAAATCTCATCTGGCGTGGTTCCTGCTCTTCTGCGAAACATATAAAATTAAAATGTTATTTTGTTACAAAGAATGTGTGAAGCAATTTTCTAAATGAACTGATCCATTTTAATGTCGAAAAAATTAAGTGGGATAGTTATTAACAGATATTCACAGAAGACAGTAACCTTGGTTTATTTGTTAAAAATAGAACCTGTTTAGCAAACTTTGTCATAAGCCTTTTGTTTATTTTCTTTATTTTGTTTATTTAATTATTCATTGTCAATTATGTATAAATCTTTTAAGTGTAGTATTTTGATTTATGAAAATTGAAAAATAAATTTAAGTTCAGGGTTGTGCTTCATTACAGCATTTTATTACTTATTTTCTCTTTTGCTGTAATTTGTTTTGGGAAATACTATTTTTGATTTTTTTTTATTATTTAAATAGTTGCAGTTTTCATATTTCAATAAAGTTTAGTGTTTTATGAATTCATTTTCCTTTCCATGCTAAATAGATTTATAATTTAATATATAGGTTAAATTTTTTTTTTTAGAAAAATGCCTTAATTTCTCTCTTTTTTTTTTTTTTTTTTTTTTTTTAATTGCATTCCAATATCAAATGAAATAATTTTATAACCTTTCCATGTTATAAAAATATCTAGTCTGTTTTTTAATTTTTGAAAATTCATTCTTATAAAAATATTTAGAACAGAAGAATTTAATAAAATTATATATAAGCACAAGTTTTCTTATAATAATGGATGTGTAGTTTTTAACAGCTTTGGTTACTTACATTCTTGAAGAAGCATAAGTGTTTGTAAAACTTGAAATTTAGCATTGTTTATTTAGTTTTGTGCTTAAAACAATGTACATAAAATTTTAGTAAAAAAAAAGTGATTTTTAAAATTATTTCTAAATGTAGCAAAACATATTAAAACCAAATAATCATTTATTTGAAATATTCCATAAAGCCATTGGTTGCTAAGCAACAATTAATCTATAGTTTTAAACACCCTGCAGGTGGGGTATTTAATTGATCTGCCATATGCTCACTCTGTACTGAATTTCTAACATTAAATAGAACAGAATTAAAAAATAAATTGAAACCTTTATAAATTTCAGATTAAATTTTTTTTTCTCACAATTATCTAATAATGAAGATTAACTGTGAGACTGATAAAATGACACATGGAAATAAAATCACATGCTGCAAAGAAAATAAAAATTAAAATTATATCTTTTAACTACGTAATAAGGTATTAATGATTAAAATTAATGTGGTCACATAAAGAAATATATGCCATTATAAATATTTTTAATAATTCTAACAATAATTAAGTTGGGTAAGGAAATCATAGTTAAAAAATGTAAAATTAAGCTAATGTTTGAATCTCAAAGGTAAAAAAGAAATGGCATTTGTTTCTTGATGATTATGGAATCAATTTAAGTTTCACATTCACACATTTTTCACTGAGAATGATGAATTAAAATTTTTTGAGAATTCTGTTTCAAGCTATTATTTTATTCTCAGAAACCATTTGCATTAATTTGCTAGAATATAATATTCAAGTACATAATACAGTAAAGTGGAACTGTACATTTTTTTTTTTTTAATCAGACAGCAATAAATTTATTGATGTGGACTCCAGCAGTATTGGATTTGAAACAATAAAAAATTTTGAATCAAAAATTTCATTCAACAAAATTAGTTAAAAAAACATATTTACAAATGGAAAGACTAGAATTGATTATTAAAAAAGATAAACCAAGTCGAAGTTTATATAGTGAATAAAACTGAAGATACACTATAAGGGCAAAAACATCTGGACACCCCCTATTGTAGAGTCCTGAGGCACCTATTAATGGGATATAATCTGCCTTTTGCATCCATCACAACCTGGAAGACCAGATGACTTGGCTGAACACGTAATCTGAATTCTAATTCATCCATGAGATGTTCAGTAGAGTGCATTCTAAATCGTCCATGAGATCTGGGCTCTGTGGAGGCCAGTCCAGTTTTTGAATACCCATGCCATCAAACCGTGGCTGCACAAGCTTTGATGTGTAGACAGAACAATTGTCCTGTTTGAACAGAAACGGAGGTTTCCTGAATTGTCACCAGAGATTTGGTAGTGCCGTGTTTGCCCAGAATGTCAAATAATATTTTTTTTTCTTGCCACAGAAAACAAGAGATTGAACCATGAAAAACGGCCCTATATCATTATGCCACTGCCACTGAACTTAACAGTTGGCACAATGTAGTCAGAAATAAAGCATTTGCCAGGCATCCATTGGACTGCTAGATCATCAAGCGAGATTCATCCTCTTTCCAAAGCATGCGTTTATTAGTGGCATTTGGACTTCTCCATATTCATTGGCGAAGAGCTTTGCAGCATTGCAACCTTTACTTTGCATTGGCGTCCGTGATATTCGACTTGTAAGTGGACGCATGTCTGTAAAAGGCCATTTATCTTAGCTCTTGGAGAACAGTCCTGTTGCTAGTGATTATGTCTGATGCATTTTGAAACTCACGAGTGATTGCTGCCACAAGGGACATGCAATGTTACTTCCCTTACCCCCTTAGGGTTCAGCAGCTGTGATCAGTAACTCTATCAGTCTCTCTTCAGTATAGCTCTGTTTGCTCTCCCTCAAAGTAAAATTATCCATTTGTAACTATTGAAATTTGAAATTTAATTTTACATGTCCAATCAAACTTTTTTTGGAAAGGGTATAGCTCTGATGCCTCTCCAATCATATAACCTTTAGCTGCTGACTACTTCCTTTTTCCTCTCCAACTATCATTGGTGATTCTTATGCTGAAGATTTCCAGGTCTTCTGCATGAAATCCTGATTGGCACTAATTGCTGTCTGCCAAAATTGCAGATAATGCATTTACTATTCATATAGTTGTGGCATTGGTTGATTGTGATGCTTCTGGTGGAGGCATCAGTCAATTTGTAGCAAAAATGTGGGAGATGATTCATGTTAATTTTTTCATGTTTCCCCTCTCACATTTTTTCCTTTCACATGCCATCTCTCACCTATGACTCTCTTAAATTTTCATGAGTGGTTTCTCAAAATATAATTCATAGATTTAGAGTTTGAAGAAAATAATTGTGTTTGCTATTCCCATAGCAGGTCCACCCCTTCCTCTCCAAGGGCCTTCCAGGCTTCAGCCAGGAGTCCATCTGGCCCAACTGCTTTCCCTCTCTTCATCTGCTTCAGTGCTATCTTAACCTTACTCCTTGTGATGTCTGTTGTCAGTCCCTCATATTTAAAATATATTTTAAATATTTTTTGATATTTACATAGATAAAATTTCATCATTGAGAATTATTTCACATCACATTAAGCAAAACCAATGCTGCATTTGAAATTATTATTACGGTGGTCGCAGCTTAATGTAGCCACCTTTAATATTGCCACCCGCTTTTTATGACCACTCCAGCTCGGTCCGGAATTTTCTAACTGTTTCCTACGTAACAAATTTTCGCTTTATGTGGCCACACTCCGCTTAATATGGCCACTTTTTTCAGAGGTAGTTCACGAATTCTACTTTTTCATCTCATCTTATTCCGGATAAATGAACAGTCCACTTATAATGTCCATTTTCATTTCCCTCTAAGCCAATTGGCACTGCTGCTGCACAAAATTACAGATTGTACTGATTGGTCAACTACATGAAAGCTGCAACTGAAGGGACAAGCAGAAAGCGTAAGTGAAATGGAAAAGATGCTCAAGTTGAAGAAGGTCTTTTAAGTTGGTTTCAATATGTTAGAAACAGAAATGCTGCAGTGAACGATCCTCTCTTATGTCAAAAGGCTGATGAAAATGCAAAGACATTAGGTTACACGGGCTTTAAGGCAACTGAAGGCTGGTTTCATCGCTGGAAAAATGCAATGCGCTACGCTTCAAGAAACTTCATGGAGAGGTTGCTGGCGCCCTCATTTATTGCAACTTGGAGGGACAGAGATAAAAACTCCTCATCACTGTTAAGTCCGAATCTCCACCCTGCTTCAAAAATGTAAAAACTTTCCTAAATCTTTATGAATCGTTTACCAATGCATGGACGACCTCAGAGATCTAGATTAATTGGCTAGTTCAATGGAACAAGCATCTTAGAACCGCAGACAAAAATTGGTCTTCTAATTGACAACTGCAGCGCCCATGCTCATGTTCCTGATGACCTATCCTACATAGAAATCATACGGCTTCTACACAACTTCACTAATGCAGCCAAGGTTGTCAAACAGACAGCAGACTATTTTAAATAAACTATTTTGACAAGATGCTGTACCTGTATAAATGATTATTTAAGCAAACAAACTTGTCTATATGTAAGTACAAACACATGCTCGACTTGTTGGGTAAAAAAAATAAGTACTTTTGGTAACCTCGCTTAAAACAGCCACTGGTTAATGTGGCCACTTAAGCATGGTCCCGAGGTGGCCATATTAAGCTGCGACCACTGTATTAATAATCATGAAGAATTTATTTATTGGGCTGTTTCACATGTATTTGCCGAATTTGGTGGAAAGAAAGACAACAGAAACAAGGAAAAGAATACATTATGCCTTAAGTGAAATATCTGCCCTCAGCATGTTGGCAATGAAAAAATGCTACGGTGACAGAAGTCTGCATTACAATGTTCCAAAAAACTGGTGTCAGTAGAATTAACGGCTTCTCGATCAGTGAACCATTTGTCCCACAAGAAATTTTCCAAATGACGAAACATGTGGAAATCAGTTGGGACCAAGTCAACACCTCCTAAAGGTAAGGCCTGAGTGCGAAAACGTCATACATTGTTACATCATCATCCGAAGATACGTTTAATCGCATTTCTACCAATAATAAGCCCTGAAATGCGATTAAACGTATCTTTGGATGATGATGTAACAATGTCTGACGTTTTCGCGCTCAGGCCTTATCTTTAGGAGGCATTGGCCAAGTCTGGTGAATAAGCAGATGAGGAAGAATCTCGTACCCCAAAATATTAATTTTTTGCAGGGTTACAACAGACACATGTGATGAGTAACATCTTGGAAGAGTATTGGACCTGCATGATTCACCAGTGATGGTCGTTTTGTTCGCAATTTCTGATGGCATTCGTCCAGCAGATGGCAGTACACAACACTGTCGATTGTTTGTTCCTGTGGCAGAAATACCACACCCTGGAGGTCCACCACATGGAAAAGAGAAGTTTGTTGGGATGCAACTCAGGTTTTGGTGCTGTTTCATTGTTTCCCCTTTATTCAGCCACTGAACTTTTTGCTTTCTGCTGTCATAGAGCACTCATATTTTGTCAACAGCAATGATGCGATGTAAAAACAATGTTAGAGCCGCGGTTGCTGCTGTTCTGTGAGGGCATGTTGAATCCAAGTGTCAGCTTTTTTGGCTACCAAATTTTTGCCAGGTGCAGAGTTACGGCTGCTTGTTGGACAGCTCACCTATACAGGGCCATATCCAGAATTTTATTTGGCCCTATTCTTTTAATGGGGAGGGGGGGGGGTGTTCCCCAGGCAACAGAATTAGTTGGCAAGAGGGGGTCAATTGGTTTGTTGCCCCCCCCCCCCCCCTAGAAATGGCCATGCACATATAGTGGCAGTCGTTTTTTTGTTCTACTTTCTGCCAGAATCACATTTTACTGGATGCCCGTCCACTTGCTTATGATTTCACCAACGCCAAACTTTGCAAATAATCTACTGACAGTCCTTCCACTCATCATCTATGCACCCAATGCTCCATTAATATTAGCAGCGGTTTCCCGTACATTCCCTCCAAGTTTGTATTCGTCCAGAATCACAGCTCGACATCACGCTGCTCCATAATGTTAATGTTTGCACTAATAAATGTGAAATTTCTGGACTAAGCCTATTTATTTTGTAGGGGGTTCTCAACTTCCTGCTGTAATGCTATGCACTGTAGGGCTCATGCAAAGTAGCCTAAGCAAAATCTGCCAATGCTTATGAAACAACCTAATATTTTGAAAAATAACTTTTTTTTTTTTTTTTTTTTTTTTAACGATATCTTTTATATTGCTGTTTATTTAAAATCTAATTTATTGCTAGTTATGCAGAAATTTTGAAAATTTTTATAAAAACATCATTCTTAATTTTTAAAGTTATTTACAATCCAGCCATCCTAAGAAGAACATTTAAAATCAATTGGATTGCGTTGAATTAAACAGACTTTGAGTGTTCTTCTTAGGATGGCTGGAGTGTATGCATGATTATCATTTATGCATTTAATGCCATTGGTACATACCATTATTAATGTCCCTAAAATGATGTTCATCCTACCCTTCTGTTTTTGATTTTCATTTGTGAAAACTTGTATCCTTTGAAGTCCACATGACTTTAATGTCCCATCTGCCCATCTCTTCCATGAAGATAAATTGCCGGCCAAATCAAAATGTTCTTCTGGACTTTGCATGCCACTTGAACTTGACATCTGATTTAACTTCCTTGCCCTCTTGTGCTGTTTCCAGTGCAGCCTTTTTTGTCCAATTAAAGTAAGACTCATCATCAAGGATAACATCGAGGTTGCTTGGTATCAGTTTTTCTCGAAGTTTTCGCAGAGTCTATTTCTCTACATAATCTCTCTGTATATTGAGGCACTTGTCCCATTGTTTCAGAACCCCTCAAAACTGGCAAGATAAAATTCTTTGGGCTGTTGTCTGAACCAGGTGGCGACTTCCCTTTATAAAGCTTCGTTGGTCGAAAGATGTTTAAGAGGACCGAACAAATGGAAGTCGTGAGGAGTAAAATCAGGGCTATATGATAAGCAGCATGCCCTTGTAATCCCAGAATGCTGTGAACATCCTCTTACTGCCAACAAGACAACCAAGATGCTGAGAAAGTTTAAGTGGAAAGTCCTCGACCATCCTCCAAATAGTTTTTACTTTGCTCCAAGCAATTTCCATTTGTTCAGCCCTCTTAAATATCTTTTGGGTGAACACTTTCCCTACGATGAAGCTGTTCATCCTCTTAAACACTGTCCTATATCTTACTAGTTTTGAGTGGCTTGTGAAACGGTGAGACCACTACCTCAATGTACAGGGAGATTTTGCAAAGAAATAAAAGTAATTTTCAAATCTGTATTTGTATTTGTTTCATTTCTTTATCCATTTGTAACTTACTTACAGACTCCCCCCTCGTAATATGCTTATAATATTTTCAGTTTAACTTCTTTCTATTCTTTTATTTTTAGCAATCCTGCAGTGTTCTAACATTTGTTCTCCTCCCATTTGGAATTTTGATTACCAATAATAAGTTCTCTTTCATAATAACCCATCTCTTTCAGTCTTAACCATGCTCTTTTTTTATCAATATATACATCAAACTCTTAATATAATAACCCATAGTTAAAATCCATGGATTTATAAACCCCTAATTGTAAGGAGTATGTCAGTAGATTGTCACAGCCAAAGGGTCACAAGTGGGGCCTCTATCACCGAAGGTAAATTTGGATTCTGGCACCCTACAACATGCCTGCCTTTCATGCACCTGCCTAGTTGCAATCGTGACAACTGTCACTGCCAAATACCTGTAGTAATTATTTAATACACATTATTAATTTTATTTATTATTAATGAAAATAAATTTAATTTTTTATGGCTAATACACAATGTAAAAATAAATTTCACCACATTGCTATTTGATTATTTACAAAAATTAACGTGTTTCTTTACAGGTGATTTACTTTGAATATTTAAAAGTTATTGACAATAGGATAAAGGCTTTAAACATGTTAAAAATTCATAGACCCCTTCTTTTGTAGCATCAGAACATTGATTTATTTGCTGTTTGGCTTCATCAGATCCTGACGACAAAACTAGATGATATAAATCAGCACTAAACTGCAAAGAAATTAAAAAGATGGTTTAAAATAATTTTACAAACCAAGTTGTATTTAAGAAAAGAGCAAATTATACCATTTGATTTGGAAGCTCCTCATCAGAAAAATCTGTACTTCCTTCTGAAATTTTCAACAATACTGCTTGTCGGAAACTAAATTTTACTAAATATTCTTTTCCCTTCATTATGGAAATATAAAAATTTTAAGAGTAATTGTAAATTTCTGAAAAGTAATTTTTTTTTTGTTATTGTTAAAAACATTTTAATAAAACTAGGCAACTAGAATTTTTTTTTCTGCTTCTGGCTTGAAGAGTGATTATATTCAGGGTTAGCGAGAAATAAGTTTCCCTCTTCAGAGAGCTCTGGAATACTTTCTACTGCTCCAAATGAAACAATTTGAACTACAGATAATTCACATGATGCGCTTGTCATTTATTAAATTAAAAAAATTGTTCAAAAATCCGTCATTAGGTGCTCCTGTAACACGAATGGTATTTATTTGCATATATTGAACAAGTGAAACGCCGTTCACATTACAGCACATGTCCATTAGCATTATTTGTTGATAAGGTGGATTATTCAGCACATCAAGCATATGTTGCAAGAAAAAGCTCTGTTCAGCTGTGGAAAATTTGGTTTTGCAATTATAATCTATCCAACGAAAGAAAAACTGGGTGTGTCTAATTAAATTACCGATTTCAATTGTTAGACATTGTTGCTAAGTAAAATTAACAATGTTTAACAATTGAAATTGGAAATTTAACTGGTTACGCAGAGTTTTTCTTTCCTTGGACAGAGTATAGAGCACAATGTTCAAAATAAAAGGGGACATATTGAGCAGTTTTATTGCTAAAGCTCATTTCATGAGTAAGAGAGGGGACAGGGCAAGTGTATTGCCTGATCAGACATCATCTGATTAGTTACTATGGAGCTGCCTGAAAGGGTGAGTGTACCCAAAAAACTACGATTCATCGACCTTCTAAAATATGGGATATTGTGTTCAGGCCTGTCTGCAAAAAAATGGTGACCATTTCCAGGAATGTTGGGTTAACCATATGCCAGTTCAATAAAAAGATAAATCAGCTTTCATTTATATTTTTTATTTATGAATAACCATCCTTTTTGAATAACTCTGTATATAACATTATAAGCTTTGATTCCATTGATTGGAAAAATGTCTAAGCGTGGCATTGTTCAGGGTTTGGCTCTTGGTTCTCTCCTTTTTGCAGTGTCAACCAACTCACTTTTCTGTCCTCACTTTAATTTAAAAATTGTGAGCTATGTTAAATCTCCCGTGTCCCATACGTGAGGCAGGTGGGCCAGCCCCAGTTATGAATACTGTGCTATGAATACCTCAAGGATGCCTTCACAAAAAATAAATGTATAATTATTGCAGTCATATTTTAGATTTGTTATACTACTTTTCTGATTATTTATTTAATGACCGTTGTATCTTATAATATGGTTTCTATATTTTATAGCTTAATTAGATTAATTTTAAGCAGTCCCTCTGCAGCCTGAATTTTTCTATTACACTTTTAAGGATGAAATGATGGAGAATTCCCTTGTTTGTTTTGTTCAAGCACTAGCTTCTTCGGTGTCCCTATGCAACCTCTTTCAACCTAGCTTCTTCGGTGCTCCTTTCAACTTACGTTGACACCCCATCCTATAGTGAAACCCCATGCAACGCTTACTTTGCTTACTGCTTTGCAATGCCTCTAACAGTTTTTTCAATTCTAATGCTTATAACATATGGCACAAGCATATTGATGATATTATGGACTATCGTGTGCTCCTTATAGGGACATTTTGGTAAAAATACAAAATAAAACAATATTTGAAAACAAAGATGAAGGCATGCAAAGTGAAGAGGACATTTGGCCCATTATAAGAAGAGTTAAGCTTCTAATATTTGACAGTGATGATTTATGTTAAGAGAGCATTTGATTTCAAGCTCAAGTTCCTTGTTTTTGTTGGAGAATAGTTTTTAGTTGTTATTTCACTTTATTGTTTTATTTTTCTTTCTTGAAATCTGACATTCAATAAAAATAATTTGAAATACGAGTAATATATGTTAATATACAGGGTTATCATCTAAAGTGAACCAATAGTCAACTTCTAAAATACAAATCTGACAGAGTATTTTCAATGGAAAAATTATTGAACTTTCATGCGAGGGGGTTTTTATGCGTATTTCATTTCCAAAAATACTGACACCATTTTTGAATATAGAAATCAACTTTGAAATGTGCAATGAAAATCCCTATTTTTAATGTTATTTTCTGATTGTATACAACTTTTGAGAAATGTTTTATTCTTGGCTTTTTTTTTCAATTGATCCAACTGTTTAGGAGATAGAGGCAGTGAAAATGCGATATGTTTGGATTTAAGGAAAAGGCAAAACACAGAAATTGTTAAAACTCTAAAAATGCTATGTTCAAATAAAAACATTGCTATCCATTTTAAAATCCATTGTGTTTAGGAACAATTTCTGCTTTTTTTGCCTTTTAGGTTCACTTTAGGTGAGACACTGTATATTGTTGACTGTAGATAACAGTATATACAGGGCTCTTTTTCTCAAAAAATTGCTGCCAGTAATTAAAGGATTGCACAGTGGGACGAATGGCCTTTAAACCTGGCAAAACCTGTATTTTTCAAACCTTTATTTCCGTGTTAATACTATATTATTTACATTATTGAATGTCTGTACAATCTCAGGAGACTTGTTTTTATAAGTTTAGACGTGAATTATTGCTCCTAGAGTTTAAATAAACATTCGAGCGGATGTTTATTGTCATACGCACATCGTATTATTCACCAAGTTTCATTGAAGCTGGACGTGTTAAAACAGCACGAATATTTTTTATTTCTTCACAGCTATGTTTATACATGCAAGTACTTTAAAAATCTGTAATTATTTTTTCTTTTACTCTTAAACATAGGCCTTTGGAATTTTTTTGCGATATGCTCCGAAAAATTAAGCTTTTTATTTGTGTGAAAGTTTGCTTTGAGTTACAAAAACTTCCCCACGACTCCCCGCTAATTTTTTTTAAATTAATACTACCAGATATGTCAAACGAGTACATGCAAAGGTGAGTGCTTGCGATCGAAACACAATAACAACTCAATGGAAAGGATAAAGCAATCTCTGTGATGATGTGTTGTCACTCTTGAAAGAACCTGAACTGTGTGTCAGCTCTTCCATTGTGGATAAGGAGCTGGAATTCTTAGAGGATGAATATTTGAGCGATAGCAAATAATATTATAGCGATATGTAGTAGGAATTAAATTAAATCTTAACAAAATAGACACTGAAAATTTAAGTTTAGTGCAGTACAATCTTTAAAAAAGTCAAAATCTGTGGTTTTATTTTCTAAACATAACAATTTCATGCTAAAAACACACTGGTTTTGGCCAGGTTTAAAGGCTTTTTGTCCCACTGTGGATTGCCTTAATCTGTGGTAAATTTAATTTAATTCCCTAATTCAATTCCAAACTTCTTAGTATTATTGAAGTACAATGGTTATTTTATTTCTGTTATTGAACAATTGTGAGAGAGTGGATACAGTTTATACTATCTGTTACTGTGGCATACCAAAGTGTTCTGGGGAAACGGAGCCTTGAATACATGTAATCAATTATAACACTGGAAAATCTGAATAAATAAATTAAATCAAGTTTTATAAAAAACAAAATTGATTCTCAAATTATTTGGGCTTTTCATTCCCATCAGTTTCAAACTGTTTTATTTAAATTTTATAAATACTCTGGAGATTGTAAATTTTCAGCCCCATTGATTTTCCACTGGAATTTATAGCAACTGAATCTGCCTACAAATCTATGTTCATATATGTTTATGACTTGTATCATCAAAAATAGATGAGAAGGTAATTTGACTTAATAGGAATTAGTTTACATCCCTGTGGTCAATTTTTTATCTGAAGAAGCGACACTCGTGCTGATTTCTGAACTCTGACCAAAATGGTCCCCCAATGAAGAAATGGCTGAAAGAGCAGCAGATTTCTGAGCTAAAGTGAACTGGAAATAGTCCATATATTAACCAAAAATTGAAAGAGAAAAATTTTAGTGCTTACACCAAACAGCAGAACTGATTTATGCAGTATAGACAAATTGTTGAAGTTCTGGGGTCATTTTTTGGGGGAGGGGGCATGACGTTGTAGCTATGAATTCCTAACAAGTTGCATTCTCTTAACATCTATTCTTGATATCATTGATATCATCTATAGTAAAATAATCAAATATCTATTACAAAAAAAAAACAAAAAAAACAAAAGAAATTAACCCCCCTTCCCCCAAGGACGTTATAGGAAAGTAGCAGAAGCCCTGAGTTCAAAAACACGTAGATCAATTGGTCCCCTCTAACTCCCATCTCTGTAACTCTGATCCCAGTAGGCCAATCAAAATCAAAGTAAATACAGAAGTAGGACATGTCTATGGTGAGTTATATTCCGACGGTCAACCTTCTATGTCAAAAAGTGTGGAAAATATGAAGGGGACAGACAGATAGAAGGCCATTGCGAAACCAGTGAGTGCTCCGCTACTTAATAATCAGTACAGAGCGCTGTTTATCTTTGGTGCAATTACTCTTATAACCTTTTAAATAATTTGTTCATTCACAGTAAGCTAATAAATGAAAATTAATACCTTAATAGTGGGAGATAGCATTTCTTTAATTTTAACAATACTGCTTTTTGATGTTGTGTTTTTAAACCAGTGACTTGATCCAATTTCATAAGCATTGCAAATAAGAGCTGCATTTTGATAAAAACTTCTTTCCATATTCCAGTCCTAATAATAATTATAATTAATTTTTAAAAGTTGGAAATGATGCCTGCTACTTTGAAATATTTGGACATTTTCCTTGACTTACTTTAACCTGCAGCTCTGGTTTCAAATATTTATAGACATCATGATCTGGAAAAAAATTCACTCCATATGTTTGCATCTCCTGTTAAAAATTGTCAAGATAAGAACTTTGATAAAATTTTTTGTGAATTATGGATTTAAATTACCTTCAATAACATCTTTGGTGCCATGTTTTTCTTGCACAGATGTTGCATACAGTACTCATTGTTGTGTGTTATTTGCATAAGACTGCACAGATGTTTCTAAAAATTAAGATTAAAAAGAATTCACTAAAAGGTAAAACAATTACATAATATGCATTATTAAAGTTTGTTGATGTGATTTTAATAAATGATGTTAATTTTTTAAAAGCTATTTACATATAAGCTATTATTTTTATGTAATGGCTGAGTAATTATTCATTTCGTAATCATTCAGTTATGGAATGAAAATTTCTCTATCAAATTTGTAGTGTCTTAAAATGAGAGAGAAATAGCAAGATCTTTATTTAATGTTTTTCCTTCTTTAATTATTTCATTTGTTGAGATCGAAGGTAAATGTCTGTTTAGTAAGACTGTTTTATCTTCTTTTAATTTGTTCTTAGCATTCTCTCAGAGTCTCACATGTTTCCAAGATATCAAGAGTTGCTAATACTACAGTATTAACATATGAAGAGCTGACAATGTTCTTTCGGATGCCTGTATAACCAGTCCTGCACTGCTGACTGGACTTCATCATATGGGAACCTTGATCCACTTAAAGTACATTTTTCAGTGGGCCAAAAGTGTGGAAATATGAAGGTGCAAGATTGGGCTTATACGGAGAGTGGGTTAAGCACTCAAACCATAGGTCCTCGATGTTAGAAAATGTGAATTGACAGTGTGTGGGCTCGGGTGGTCATGAAGTAAAACCATGCCTTCACTCAATAAAAATCTCACGGTATTTTGCTGCTCCATCTTGGAGCACTCTTGTCAGACTGCCGACATCTTATGTAAATGTTCCCCAGCATCCCATATATGAGGCAGGCATGCCAGCATCTGCTATGAATAGCTTAAGGATGCGTCCATGAAATAACAAACATATAACTATCATGGTCATATTTAAAATTTTTTACTACTTTTCCAGTTATATATTGAATGAGTCTTGTAATTAAAAATATGAACTAATAATGTTAAGTTCACCAAATTCTTATTAATAATACTCACTTGTATTTGGAATGTAGCTTGAATATTTGTGACATTGACTGTAACTGAAATAAGGTCTTTGTCAATAGGTCGAATGGTCCAAGACTGATACGGTAAAGTTGTATGCTTAAATTGGAGTAGTGATACAGGGGAAAAGGTGCCCAGTTTAAATGAAACCATGTTTCTATCTGAAATATTTTTATTTCTTTAAAGTTAAATCAAGAATGCTAAATGATCATTATAATTTTTGTTCTTTTTTACCTTCATTGACAAGAATATCAAAAATATTTTTCTTTGACCAATATTTTCGAGCACTGTCCCATTGAGCAACAATTATTTTTCCTATCGATTCATTCCACACAATGACATCTGGCATTCTGAAATGTTTAAAGATAAAATATAATCACTTAAGAATGGTCAATGAGGGTTTATCCTACGCCACAACTCAGATGCTTTATTTCATCAATAAAATATACCGTATTTTCGTGAATATACCTTGCAAGTTATACACTTTTTTTTTTTTACATCCATGCGGTGGGGGCATGTGGGGAATACAAGGGTGTGAGTTTTACAAATTTTATTTTTTACCTGAATGGCATGCTGAACTTCAATGCAACAATTTAAACAATAAAATTTAATGGAGAAACCGAGTGTCTGTGGATAAATATAAAGACACAGAAGAAAACACAACCTCTTGTCCACATTAAAGCTTAATAACCTGCATGTGCATTTCGACTGCCCTTGTTGTCATCAATCGGCAGGATACAAGGCACAACAGAAAAGGACAACAAACTAAAATGACAGCGCTAATCAAAATACAGAACAAAAAAGAAAGTACGGCCTCATCAGGCCAGCTATCAGATACGAGTCAATGATTGACAAGGTATGATGACATCATTTACAAGAAAAACGAATTAAGTGTTAATAGATTTAATAATAACAAAAGGAAAAAAATACAGAAATTCCTTAGGCACTAACAGAATGTCAGTCGTGATCTTGACTTGTTAAATCAATTAAAATAGTGTATCATGCTGGAGTCTTATCATTTCCATGGATGTTGAAAAGTACGTAAACTCGCACTGATTCGTAATAGCCGACTCACTCTTCTTGCAAAAACAATCCATATTAAATGTATTGTATTTGTCCAGCACTCCATGACCACTAAATGCTTTTGACAGCTAATAATACAATAGGTGAAAAGGGTCACTATTTGGTATTCGATATAAATAATATCATTTTCAAATTAATGAATTCTATTGAAACCTGTTATTTTAATAAATAAATATAAAAAAAACACTAAAGTATAATGAAAAAATACGTATATGTGTTATTAAAAACACTTTTTTATTGTGGACAAGAGGTTCCTTTTCTTTTTCATTATGTTATTATCCACAGTTCTTGGTTGGTTTCCTCTAAAGTAGACAATTTAAAAAAAACAACAATTTTAAATGACAAAGCTCTTTTCTAAACAATAATTACAAATAGTAAAAAAATGAAGGAAAAAAATTCTGTAACCATTTTCACTATCACTGCTTTAACCATTTGAGCTATTGTGGATAGTGAATAGCAGTACAGTTACAATGTGTCCTTATGGACTTCATGAAGTCATAAGACAACCCAATTTGCAGAGGCAAGGAGTTCTCCTTACCTCTAAACCATCAAATAAATGCATATCAAAGAGAAGACCCTAAAGCAAATTCTTCATACATTGATTACAATTAGAGGGCGATAGCAAAGGTTTGTGGAATTTTTTTTCCTTTCCCCTTTTTAATTGTAATTACGAAACGTTTGAAGAATTTTCTCCAGTCTTCACTTCTCTTTGAGAATGACAGATGTAGAAGAAAAGAAGGATGAGATGCAAAAACCCTGAAGTAAAACCAAAATTGGAGATCCTGAAAATGGCCAATGTTTCAGACAGATATATCCTTTGTTGAATTTAAAAAATAATATAGGATTTCTCTAAAAATATATATTTTAGCCTTGGCAAAGGATAATCTTTTCCGAAACATCACCTATTTTCATGCCTTAAACACTGTGTCCAATTTTGTTCTCTTTGATAAATGCAGATAAATGAAAGTTTTCTGTATTTCATTCAGTTTAACTCGTATTAGAAGTTACATTCTAACAAGAGCTGCTGACAAAATGCAATTGTTAAACTTGGATGCAGTCACCTATTTGCACATAATGATATGATTGTTCATCTTCCATTACAGTTACTGTATAAAGGAAATTTATATGTAAAAGTTCCATAGATTTTTTTATTTCACTTACTGAATGGAGATTGTCATATATTTGTCAGTCTCATCTGCATCTTTTAAGGAAATTGATGAGAAATCATAAGATAACTCTTCTAGTAATTGAAGTCCTTAGGAGAAAATATAAAAAAATGACAATTATTGCTTATTGTATTTTTATCTTGGGAAAATTTTAAAGTGTAAAAAACTATTTTTAAATTCCTTAAATACCATAATGCTAAAAGAGAACTGGGGAGGGGGGGGGGGAGATGGATTATAATTGTTTTTCTGAGTGTGTGCTTGCTTTTTTTTAAGTACTACCATACAGAACTTACTTTCTGGATGTACCTCATATAAATTATTGTAGTTTACATTTCTAAAAAAAATCTGTTTACTCAATAAAATAAATTGCTAATTTTAATAAGTCTTATGAGTTAGATAAAAAAAAATTAAATGAATATATTATTTTTAATTTTCCTTTTTTAACTCAAAGTTTTTCGCAGCATCCTGTAAACTTTTCAAGAAATATGCCACCTGTAAATCATTTCAATATCATTAGCGTTATGCACTTCTAGTGAAGAAGGCAATTCTCTGGACATATAAGCAATGGTAGGTTGTATTAATAATTTGTTGGCGCTACACTTTACATGAGCCTTCATAATGTAACATAAATGAAGAAGATTGGATTAATATACATCAGGATTTATTACATGTATGTTTATTATACATCAATAAGTCCCTATACAAGAATATCTAAATATAGATCATTATCAATAAATTAACCATGCTTACAGTTTGCATTTGATATTCACATGTACTTTGTAAAAGTCTAATATACCTGATGCTTTATTTCCTTGCATTGGAACAGGTAGATTTAATAAATTGATATACCATACTCCTCCTAATGGCATGTACTCATTTAGATCAATTTCTTCAGAGTCAAGGAGTGAAGGGCTTCTCTCTTCCACTCTGTCCGATACACCTTCATTATCACCATCTGCCTGAACTTTTGGTGGAGGGGATGCAGCAACTTCCGTTGGTGGCACTGCAGAAGCAACATTCTGTGAAAATTACCAAACTGTCCTAAGTGAAAATTCATAATTAAAAAAAAATTACGTGATTCATAATTGTAGCATAATACGAAGCATAATATTACAGCAGATTTAATAAAATAATTAAAAATTTAAAGTTTATCAATACCAAACCACCACCAACTTCTGGTTCAACAAGAGCAGGAGTAGGCTTTTTGACAAATTGCTCTGAAATATTTAAAAAATCAAGTTAATAATTTGCAATAGAAACACTAATAATATTTAATAAGTTATTTAAAAAAAATTAATTTCCCATAATACATGTACAAGATACTTAAGAAAAATGCAGAACACTTGAATTTTTGGAGATTTCATACTTTATTACCTTAAATAAGATCTTGGGATACAATTCAATCCTTAAACTTTTCTTTTTGTAGTATGAATAAAAAGCAAAGTTTAAAGTGCGAATTAAAAATTCTTAAAAAATATTAATGAAGAAACGGTAAACAAACTATTGGATTTTATGTTTGCAAATGGAAGTATTTCAGTACTGTTTATCTAAAAGATCAAGTGGAAACAATATAGAAAATGTTTCATTTTTAATACGCTTTTTTACTTTCCCATCATTTATATCCAGTTATAAATTTGAGTCAAATTCTAATTTATATACCATGCTTGTTCTTAGATTCTGAGAATTCTAAAAAGCTCAATGTCTCATTTTGTACCCATGAATTTTAATGCGTTCTTTTAGTGGGACTCAGTCTTTGAAGATCTTTTTCTAATTAAACAAAAATACAATAAACACACATCACCTTGTCAGTGCAACAGTGTAGCAACTTAAAATTGATACTTTTGAGATTTATCATTTGTTTTACTTTCTCTGGTGGGAGATATAAAAGCATGTCTTTAAGAAATTTAAATACCGGTATTTATTAAATGAAATAATATTTTTTTTTATAAATGAAAAGAGGAAAGAAAGATTTGTAGCTCGATTTTGAATTTTTAAACAGAGGCTGTGATATATTAACAATCTTTCAGTTCAACCTAATATTGAATCGTCCCATCTGGCCGTTAAGGCTTTGTCTAAAAAATCTTACTGATGCCAACCACATCTGACGAAATCATTGATACGTTCATGATTGCTCATGCTTAGCATTGTTAATTCTGCATGCAGGAAACATTATTTTAAACAGGGCTCTGTGTGGGTGTGTAAGTTGTGCCTTGCACAAAGGTGCTTCATCAAGTTTATTCTCATAAGAGTGCCAAAAATATACTTTTGTGCAAGGGTGCTTGGCACCTTAGTGGCAGCCTGATTTTAAATACATATAATATACTTGAGAGTATAAAAAAGGCCAGGCATGTAAACTGCTATGATATCATGTGGTTGGTCAGTCTGCATTGCCCAGGTTTTTTAAACACTGCGTGAGTTAAACTTTGAAATTTCTTTTGATGAATGTTAAAATTAAAATGAACGTTACTGCATTTTAAAATGTTGAAATTGCACATCTTCATATTTGTTATAAAAGTTGAAATAGTGCATCTTCAACAGTCTTAAATATTTATGTGATGTTATGTATTTTTAAATACCTGGTTCTTCATATTTTGGCTTGGCTTTATTAATATACGTATGGCAGTAATGAGATAAGTTATCATAATCTGTGTGTAATAGTTGGATTAAGCAGTCCATTAAAACAATAGATCTAGGGAGCTCAAATTTAATGCCGGCCTCAAAAAATTCAAACCCCTTGCTCCTAAGAAATATGGAAAATTTTATTATCATGCCAAATTAAAAAATATATATAACAATCCTTAAATTTTTTACCTGGAATTTTTTGAGATGTTTCCCCATAGGCATAAAGTTGTATGATCAGCCTTCACGTAATATTCAATAGTTCCTGTTGTATTGTTACTATATCGACTTAATTCCTGTTATAATATTCATAATTTTCTTAAAAATTATTATTTTGAGCAATTTCACAAAAATTAGCATAACTCTATACAAGGTAGGGTCAAATATCTCATAAAATGCCCACTGTGCAGTATACTTGTGCAGCGTTATTGACAAATCCAATAATGTCTGAATTGAACTACATACTTGCAAATATCAAATTTTATTAAAAATTAGGCAAACACAGCTACATAACATTGCAGATGATGAAACAAGTTTTGAAGAAGCCATGGGTTAAGTGCAGTGTTAAGTGGCACAAATGTTTTGTGGAAGGCAGGGAAAGTTTGGAGGATGATGCACATACTGGTCACTGATGAGCAACAAGAACGGAGGCAATTGTTGCAATACACCAAGGATTAAGGTGGTTCAAGCTGTGGTGTGTTACACCAATTCCCAAAGTATTGATGATATTGCTACTATGTTGAGGATCAGCCATATCACACAGTTCTGTCAGAGAACTCCTGTTATACAACACGTGGTTCCTTGCTTACTAATTGCAGTGCTAAGTGAAGAAAGCTTTACCATTTGTGATGTTGACAAGACACCATATTTCTGGAAGTCATCATACGTTAATTCTAAAACGAGCCTTTCAAGAATGTCTTCAATGCTTGCAGAGGTGGATGTTGACTGGGGGAGGGGTGCTAAAGTTGGTGAAACATTTTCCCTGCATGAATAGTCGCTGCAGCCACAAAATTGTTGACTGTACTAGGTATTTAAATTTCCATTTGTGTCTGTATACAGGGTATAACTTAAATGTTGGGTGCTACTTGGAGGATCGTTTCCTAAGGACAAAATAAGATGAAAATGTCCTTAGAAGTTTTTTAAACTACAGCTTACATTGGTCCTTTAAATTGCAAAAAGTTCTTTGGAGGGTACATAAAGCCGTCGGTCCCAGCTGTTGCGATCACCTTGCAGCAGTCGTTAAAAAGTCCTTAACTACTATGCTGGTCCCAAGCAACACCACCTAAGGATAAGGCCTGGGCACCGAAACGTCATTACATTGTTACATCATCTCAGTAGGGAAAAATCAGGGCTTATTATTGGTGGAAATACGATTAACAATTCCCTACTGAGGTGATGTAACAATGTAATGACATTTCAGCGTCCAGGCCTTATCTTTAAGTAGTGTTGTCCCAAGTCGAATAGGAGTGTTGGATGGAAGGGGTGCAGATACCACCATCCGTAAAAAGGACCAAGACAACAAATAGTCATCCTACGTTGGGTGACTCCAACAGGCTATGGGCCTTTGGATGATATCATCATCACCATCATCAACATTGTATATATTTACAGTAACTGTTTAAAATATCCACCATGAACTTCGATGCACTTTGCTATGTGGTTTACCATCGACCTCCTTATGCACTCAAAAATACTGGGCGTTGCTCTGACTTGATGACAGCCCACTTCGATACGTTGGGGTAGAGCATCACAGCTGTTAATTAGTGTGAAATAAACTATTGATATAATGTCATCACATTTCAAAGTTATTTTTCTCAAAACGTATGTCATCTATTAAAAACTATAAAGAACATTTTCGTCTTACTGGTATTTTTGTCCTTGGGAAATGATCCTCCCATCATTTAATTTACACCCAAAAAGTCTGGTAACATGGCAGATATCTCAAAGCTGCCAGGGAGGTGAGATCTGATGAGTGTGGTTTATAGGTAATGGGGGGGGGGGAATTCATTACCGCACTCAAATTTGACTTTGACCCCCAAATTTAAGATCATCCATTTGCTAACTCGAAAACTATTAAAGACAGAGAAAAATTTCCAATTGCTACCCTATAGAGCAACACCACATTAGTCTAAAAACAATTTTTAATCACACCCTTCCCCTTGAAAGATTTTGAGAAAATGGTCGAGAAAGAGTTGCTCAAGATCAGGTTGGGCTGAGGTTTCTAACACATTTGAATTGCATGAAGCACACCATTGTGAAGACTCATTAAGTGATTGACCTTGAGTGACTTTCTCACCCATTTTCTCAAAACATTCTTCATGCAGCAGTTCAAGTTTTTTTTTTGTTTTTTTTTTGCCAATTGCTCTCTTCAAATTAACTTGTGAAACATATAATATCTCCAGTTACTCAGTTTTCCTAATATTCTCATCATTCACAAGTGTTGATGGGTACCCATTTCTCAGATTCTTTTACTCACTGCATTTGCCTCCATAAAATGTTTCTACCACTAAGTACGGTCGATCTGCCCATTGCTTCTTCACCATATATTTGTTTGATCATCTCAATATTTCCTGGTCACTTTGGCATAACTTTGTCTAGTTATTAATAGCATATCCTTCTCATCCACCAGTGTAATACACTGAAGTGGCAAAAGTCATGGAATACCTATTCACTATCGTGTAGGACCTCGTTTTGTCCATCAAAGTCCAGCAACCCGACGTGGCCATTCGGTGGAAGTCCTGTGAAGAGATTATCAGCTTTGTAGTCTCGATAACCGCCTATAATTGCGTGAATGTTGCAGGTGCAAGTTGTTGTGCACAAATGGATCATTTGATAATATCCCAAATATGTTCAATGAGGTGGCCAAATCATTCGTTGGAATTGTCCAGAATGCTCCTCAAACCAATCGCGAATAATGTTGGCCTGGTAACATGGGGCATTGTCCTCCTGGAACATCCCATCGTTGTTAGGGCAATGAAGGCCTGCAAATGGTCTCCAACCAGCTGGACATAACGATTCTCAGTCAATGGTAAATCCAATTTGATCGGAGGCTCTGAACCCTGCCAAGTAAATCTGCCCCATACCATGATGGAGCCACCACCAGCTTGCACAGTGCCTTCCTGACAAATGGCTTCATAAGTCTGCATCACAGCCGAACCCTACCATCACCTTGCACCAACTTGAATCGTGACTCATCGGACCAAGCTCTGTATTTCCAGTAATCTAAGGTCCAGTGAATATCTTCATGATCCCAGGTGAGGCACAGCCTCTGATGGCATTTCATGAGTAAAGGCACCAATGTCGATCTTCTGCTACCCATCAGTGCCAAATTTCACTGCACTGATCTCATAAGCGCATTTCTAGTATGCTGCTCATTGAATGTGGCTCTTAATTGACGTAGTGACACGTGTCTGTTATGAAGGACCATTCTGTTCAAATGTGGCTTGTCGTGAGCATTTAGCCATAGTGGTTGGCCACTGCACTGTCCATGGTGGAAGATCATGCCTGAAATGAAGTACTCTCTGTACACTGTGGATCAAGGAATGTTGAATGCCCACACCACTTCAGAAATGTAATGTCCCATGCATCTAACTCCAACTATCATTTCGCATTCAAATTCTGATAATTCTCGTCAAGTAGTCATAACCACATTACAAGACGTTTCAGACTATTTATAGCATTGATCCGCTCAGCCTATTTATATGATGCAAACGACATTTGAAAATTTGCATGCGATGCTGCCATGACTTTTGGCACTTCAGTGTACAACAATGCAGTTCAACTTTTATAGCAAGCCAAAGAAAGCACGTTGGCTGTGTTCATGGGTGACAATCACAGATTTTTTTTTTTACACAGTGGTGATAGCACCATGTTGGCAGTGCAGGAACTTTCCTCATATATCCTTAATATTAATTATAAATGAAATCTTTATGAACTGGAACTAGGAAAAAAAAATTAAAGGAATATTATGATTAAAGAAAATTGGGGGGGGGGGGGGTAAACTTTTTCTCCCCCTCCCCTTTGCTCTTACTGATAGAACGTGAACTATGGCCATTTTAAGATTTTGTTCAGTGATGTTTTCTAACATTGATGTTTGCTTGTAAGAGAAGAATAAACACATTTAATTAAAAAAAGTGAAAAATATTTCAATTATGTAAAATAAATTCAAGGTACCTCTTTCCAGGATTTTTTCAAGGACGATGTTTTATCGTCATGTAGAATTTCAGCATATTTTATATCATAAATAAGCTTTAAAAAAAGTATATTACAAAAAAATAGATTTAATATCTTGTTAAGTTTGCTTTCAATCAGTTAAGTGTTCAAGTAGCCAACTTTTGTTACACTTGTCATATTAATTATTTTTGTTATATTTTTCTGTACATCTGTGATTTAAATATTATCCTGTCGTGGAATAATGATAACTTGTAAGGTGTATCTACATGAAGAGTATTATACATTCATGTGAAAATTGTTGTGCAAACAGAATCTTTTTATCTGCATTCGTGTGAGAATTATTGAGTTTCAAAGTTTTTCCTGACTTGTAGATTGAATACCGTCTTTAATGAAGGCTGTGTCCGTGTGGTATAGGCTGTGGAGGGATCCATGATGTTTGTGGGTGTTTTACTACATTGAATTGGGGCTGTTGATTGAAGTGACTATACCCTTGAACCATCTATATTTGCATTCTTGTCAACCTGGTGTTGCCTTTTTGTTCAGCATATGAAGGAGGAAAACTTTCTGGAGACTCCAGTCAGAATCTTACCTATAAACTGTGGGACTATTTGGAACAGAGTAAAGAGGACACAGACAGTAAAGCCCTCATAATTACAGTGTTGAAAAGGGAAGAAAACATTTCGCGGACCTGGACTCGAACCAGGGACCACGACTTTCGCTGTCGCTGCTCTAACCTATTTATTTGATGGTTTACTTTACTTCTCTCTGAGCATGACTTTTCATCAATTTATTTGATGGTTTAAGGGTAAGGAAGATTTCCCGACTTCGAACTGGGGACCCTGCTCTGCCAGTTGAGTTGACACGCGACTTCATGGTAGTCTATGTGGAGAAATTGTTACACATTTGCAGTTAACTGTCTGCAATAGCTCAATTAGAGCTGACAGCAAAAGACATGGTTCAAGTCCAGGTCGCGGAATTTTTCCTCCCCTTTTTCTATACTGTAATTATGAAATGTTTGAAGAATTATCTTCAGTTTTCTTCACTTCTCTTCGAGCTTACCCACACTCATGGAACTTTAAGAGTGTCTGGACTTTTTGCACATTCTGTAGAAGCATGTTTGTGAAGAGAATTGCTGCTGTCAAGGGGATTTCATAGATATGCTTTGCTAGGTTAAGTTAAGTTAGTAGAGACCAAGCCTTTTCTAAGGTATTTGAAATTGGAGAAAATATCCCTTGGGCCTTAATATTTTTTATAACTTAACTGATAACTTTTGAATTATACTCTGTCCAAGTTTGTCTGGGTGTGTCCTGTTTTTAATTTCGATTATTAGACATTTTTAATTTTACTCTGCCAGAATGTGTAATAATTGAAATCTAAAATTTAATCGGATATGCCCAGTCAAACTTTCGTTGAACAGAGTATTAGTTTTGTTAACGTTCCTTCATATCACTAACATTTTGTAAGATATATATATATGTTATGAATTGCAAATAAAGTGGGCAATCTTGACTTGAAAAAATTTATGGGAAACTGAACTGCGTGTACCATATTAAGTTTCATGGTAGTGTATTAAAAACAAAGTCAAAGAAAAATTGTTACTTAAATTATTTGATACTTTATGAAATTATAAAGAAATTGTTTTGCAAATGAGATAAATTTAAAATAAGATGAGAAATACTTAATTTTATAGTAAATAATTTACTTGCAATGCTTCATTATTACACTGCACAGCTATTTCTAACTTTGCTGGCTTCAGTTTGTTTTCCAATGTTGTAATATAATCATAAACTTCTTTTGGAACCAATGGATTTGGCTGTCCAGCGGCATTTCTTACATATTTTTCCCACTACCAAAATTTAGAATAGAAAATATATGTTTCACTCTAAGATTTAAAACCAAAACGCAATTTGACTCATCTTTTGAAATATAGTATATTGATTTTTATGCACTGCTAAAAATAATTTATGGAATAGGTAACTGGCGACATAATACAAGGCAATTGTGTGAAAAGTAACCGAAACATGGAAAATGTACGTACTGCATGACATAGACAACGACTTAATCTATCATGTTTGCCTTTTAAACAATTTGATAATGTTTTCTAAAAGTTGATAATTTCTTTTGTAAAAATTTGATGACGCTTTTTTTCCCCTTATACAAAGTGTCCTAAAAGGGACTGACCGTTTTAAAAATGGAATAGCAGCAAATGGCGACAGTTATTAAAGTTATTCTTCTTGCAGGCGATTAATGTGTAAGGCCAAGAACTTGTCATTATTTGTATTTCTTGAAGTAAAAAAGTTGTACGTGAAATTTACAAGAACCGATAGTATTGCGTATGAATTGGCAGGCATTGTTGGACGTCAGTGGATGCAGGCCGTTAAGAATATTATTGCAGGCAGTATGCAACACACAAGGAAACGTACCAAAATAAATTCCCGAATTTGCAATTTAATCTCCTGCAAGAATAGTTTTGAAATAACTTCATCGTTTGCCTGTTATTCCATTTTAAAAAAGGCCTTTTTTAAGAAACCCTGCATATGCTGCTGAAATATTTTATTAAAACTTAGATAAAAATAACATTTTACATTCAACAACATGAATCATTTCGCCTTATGATCTCCTAATTATTTTGAGCAGTTTAGGTCGATATATTGAAAATATGTATATAAATTTTAAGAAATATTACCCAAATTGCTGAACGAAAATCTTTCTTAAATGTATCGACTTTTTCTTCAACTCTCTTCCAAATATCCTTTGTTTCTTGAATTTGTTCATCATACACTTTTTTTAGCTTCCAAAGAAGAAAAAAAATCACATTTCTTATGTAATGAATAAATTTTGTTTTCTTACTATATTTTTATACCTCTTTAAATTTCAATTGGCAAGTACAGGAGAGTACCTAAAGCTCTTAATCATTTTACTTATTTTTATTTACTTATTTATTTACAAAATGGCATTCACATTTCAAAATTTTCGAAAAACTCAAACGTAATGCCATTCACTGAAATTAAGCTTATTTACTTTAAAATATTAAACACCGATTAAAATGTTCATTAAGGTACAAATACTTATTTGATGGGACCTGAACATAAGACCCAGAACCCCTAAGCAGTTAACAGAGTAGGGGACCATTTTTGGTGATTTAGCATTTCATCCGTGGTAGCCCCCACCCCGTCCGAGGTTGGGGTACTAGGCAGAATTGCGCCACTTCACTTAAGTAGAAAGAAAATGAAAAAAATTTGTGGCAGTCCTCAATGGGTCTATTTTTCCCTATGTATCTTTCTACGGTACCAATTCTTATATTTTGAAGCAAAGAACTCCTTCATCTCAGCTTCCACCTCTTCCTGGTTGTTAAAATACAATCTGCGAAGGATGGGATCATGGATCAGAACAAATAATAAATAGACCAGGAATAAACTTATAATGGATTATCTCTTCAAAATTGCACATCGTCTTGATCAGATAGCTTCTAAAACAATTTTGAGGGATCTGACCTCAGTCATTCGTTTTGTGCATTAGGATTATTTTAGTAGACCCGTTTTTTCATTGCACAAAACAGTTCTCTTGATGAAACAAAGTTCATCCGGATTTTCTACGAGTTCCTTGCACACCCTGCAATTAGCTTGAATTGGCGTCATTTTCGTGAGGATATAGCAAAAGTTCCCTAATTAGCAGTTTCTGATTGTTCATCTTTTGAGCATGTAATCCACAGACGGAATAACAAAATGAAATGCTGCACAGTATATTAGATTTCCACTGGATATCGTGCACAGCTGAACAATATTAGGTATATGATACCTGCTGCAGCAAACGAGTTTATGCAAACGCTGCAAAACTTATGACTCACCCTTGTAATAGATACAACCCCATCTCAAAACGGTGTTTTTTCTTTGTAAATGTAGGGATCATGCAGTAAGTTTAGTGCAAAAATGATTATGCAGCAAAATCGTCGACTGGGGAATTTCGACTGAATGGCTATAGTTTCTCAAAAGAGCTAGATTAAACATTTATCGAAAGGTCAATTTCTACAATGTGGTTGGTGTATAGAACAAATGGTTCAGTCAGGGAAGATATGTAACTTAAAAACGTGGTGAAAAAGGCCGATTATGACAGGGTTTACAGGGTTTTGTAGACTTTAATGAAAGGCAATGCCTCTTATGTGAAATTAGAAGAATATGAGCAAGAATCATAAGGTAGCTTTAATATAGGATAGACCAAAAGCAACTTTACCATATTTCACTTTTAAACTTTTAATGCCTTAATACTTTCCAATAATAAATTGTTTTAATTTATTTTAGATTCTGAAAATAGAAGTTCGAAAAATTTATCTCGAAGCAGTCCTCTACGAAGACATGACACAAACACTAAAGGTAACTTGCGAAGCCATCGGATGTCGATTGCACGCGTTTGGAAAAATCCAGAAAGAAATAAAATGGATGCCCACGAATTGATGGAAAACAATCTGACACAGTGATGTGACACTCTTTAGCTGTTCGCCAGGCAAAAGAAGTAGTATTTCTTCTCTGTATAGGTTCGTAACCGGCAACATCTTCTCTGGGTCTGGTACAATGACCCAAAACGCAAAAAAATCGTTGGACGAACCCTGCTGAACTACCCTCTTTGCAGCCAAATACAAAATTCATAGCAAGAACGTTCTGCTGTGCTTCTGGTGTAATCAGAAGGAGGTACCATGAGCTTCTCCCAACAGAGCAGATAGTCCTGGACTCTATGTACAGCAACTGCAAAATATACAACATGCAATTGAGGAAAAGCGGCCACGGAGTTGCCACTCTTAAACGTGGAGCATGACAACGCTCGTCCTCACGTTGCTCGAATGGTGAAGGACATCCTTAACGAAGTTCAGTGGAAATTTTATCTCATCTTATGTATTCTCCGGATATTGCTCCTTCGAACTACCACTTGTTCCAGTCGACGCAGAATCATCTGGTCGATACCAGTCATCGAAAAGAAGTGCAAAATTGGATCACCAACATCATCGAGTCGAAGAATGAATTTTCTTCTGACTAAATTAAGTTGCACACCCGATACCTAGTACATGTATTGATAAGCTTAAGAACAATATTCTTGAAGAAATTCAACTGATACAGCCAGACAGAATGCACGCAATTATGGAAAATGTTATCGAAAGAGCTCGTATTTGTGAGTAAAATGCATTTACGAGATAATTTTTCACGTTTAAGCTAGAAAACTTCATAAAATGTATGAAAACTTAAAAACATGGCAGCGTGAGTTTTGGCCTACTCTGCATTATGCTTTGACTTTTCACTGCCATATTAAAGATATTTTTGACTTTGCCTAGTGTGTATTAGTTTAGATATACAGTAAGTATAATAAATCTTAAAGATAGATCTGCAAAAAAGAAAGAGGAACACATTCTTTTGCAATTTTTTACTAATTTAAGATATAATAATTTGTTAATTAACTTAAAAGCATATCTTCTAACTATTTATATGCAATACTATATTACCTGCAATTGTTTTCTATAAGTTTCTTCCTGTTTCTTCAGTTCCTCCTCGTGTTTGGCTAATTCCTCTTCTCGTTTCTTTTTTTCAGCTTATTATTCGTCATAAAAAATATATTATGATTTTCTAGAATTATTAAAACTAATAATGACAATTCTTATGAATTGAATAAGGGGCTCTCGAGTCCATTAGGTGGCTAAAATTCAACTGCCTTTTTTAAATGAGCATCGTGTATAAATTAAAAAGAGAAAAAATAACTATAAATTTGTAAGACTACCCTGTCAAGAAGGATTAAGACTACGTTTGGATAGGATAATTTGAATAGCATATATTGTTAAAATGTTTATTCCCTTTTCCAGTGGTGCAACCAGAATGAAATTTTTAATAGGGGCACAAAACCCGAGGCGATTTTACAGTATTTTTAGTGCCAATTAAAAAAAATCGAACATACATAATTATAAATTCGAAATTCCCACGTTTGCACAAATTAACATTTATGAGAGTGAAGTTTACAATGAAACTGATGTATTTCCTTTCTGTTATTGCAGGGAAACACGGCTCCTTGGGCCCCCTCTTGAATGTGCCACTTTCCTCTTCTACCATTGATCTATTCAATCGCTAAACCATTTGAGTATAACTCGTGTTTAGATGCAGATGAAAATTTTTTTGATGCAGATGCAGATTGAAACACTAAGATGGCGTTCATTCCTAATATCGCCCAAATTCTGATCACAGTATCATGTAAAAAGAAGGTAAAGAAAGAAGACAAAGTTGTTTTGAGTAATTAAATGATATTAATGCATGGACAAATTTTTTTCATGAAATATGGGAACTCGGAACTAGTCTTACAGTTATTGAGATAAAATTATTCATTATTAAGTAAAACGATTTTATTGGGTTGCCACAAATGAAATGGCCGATTGTATGTGTGAGAAAAAAAGAAAGCTGTGTGCCTCTTTAATCAAGTAATATCCAACACAAGCAAAACAGTGTTGCCAATAAGTGACTAGTTATTAATGGCATGTTTGAAAAATTCAGCATCTGATGAATGTTCTACTGCCTTGTATATTGATGCTTCCTCAATTTACAGGCAGTAGAAGTTGTCCAAGTGCCCGAAAAGAAGATAACCCGTTAGCTAAAGATCAGGAGTATGTGGTACATATTTTGTAGCCGTACTGTTTTGTAGGCTACATGGCCATCAGTGAGGTATGCAGTCTAGCATTATCTTAAAGAAACTTAATACCATGTCTATTGATAAACGCTAGCTGCTTAATGCAGTTTTTCTTGCGGCTACTGTGGTTTGATTCAATAATATATACCGATCTACATAATATATATCGATCTACTGCTGTGGTTTGATTCAATGGAAAGAAAGCAGAGTGAATGATACCAGCAGAGGACCACAATTGTGTAAGCATCTACTTTTTTACATGTATTCATTCGTTAGATGTTCGTCTCAGCAACAATTACTATATTGCAAAACTCCCTTTTTTTTTGCCCTATCGACTGACGCCAAAAATTTGCATAATTCGGTCATTTCATTTGCAACTACCCAATAAAAATCGCCGATGGCCTCTGGAACAACGTAACCGGTGGCTCTAATTAGCTGCCAAGCCGAACTACGTTTATGAAGACGACTTAATTGTCGCAAATATGTTTGTTAAGAATGCCAGATGACATGCATTTATATTGGCAGTATTTCTTACGAAGAGGATAAAAAGGTAAGGCATCTTTAGGTTAAGATTACTTGTAATAACAAAGAAACGCACCTTCATATTTTTGTTGTCTTATCTGTTCATTGGATTCTTCCGCTGGTTTTTTGCCTTTCTCCGGCTTTTTAGCACCTTTTTTGGGCTAAAAATAAAAAAAAAACTCTATGAAATAATACACCATGTTCAGATAGTCCTTCCTTTCCTTTCCTTTCCTTTCCTTCTATTATGTGTTGGAAAAAAATTATAGGACCACCAACTATTTTCCAATCTAATCATTATTTATAGTTTTATTCAGCATATCATCGATTTACTCTCATTTTTAAAGGAATATATAACACTTTATGGAAAAACAAAAAAACGTAACACTGAAAAATAATGAGTTCTGAAATTTTCAATACACTTAGCTGGAAAAAATTATAGGACCACTCCACCATATGTCCAAGGAGCTTTTCCTGGATTTCTAATCTATCCATCCACAAATGAAATAGACTAATTTGTAACTTTTTAAACAACTGTTTTCATCTTTGTGATTTATAAGAATACTGATGCCATGGGGAGAAGTAGATCATTAACGTCATCGTCTACAATTACAGCTAGTTTGCCCGTAACATTTGCCCGTAACATCCAGAACAAGAAACCATGCTACAGAACCATAGAAACGAAAATCGAAATATCTCTATCCACACTAATCTAAGTTATTAGACATTTCATTGTGGACTAAGGGGTATTTCGATTTTCGTTCTATGTTTCTTTTTTATGCACAGTTTTTCTTACTTTTTATGGAACCATGCTACAATCATCCGACAGTCATGTGAAAGTAAAAATGAAGAAACCACAGATAACTACCAAATACATACCAGCCACCGTGCAGTTTGCAAGGCAGCACATTGAAAATAGTGACAAATGGATTCATGTGCATTCGGTGATGAAAAGAAGTTTAATCTTGACGGTCCGAATGGTGTACATCATTATTGGGATGACTTAAGAAGAGAAATGTACATCCCATCGTGTCCACAGTGGTGGCTCCGTGATGATATGGTGCGCGTTTTCATCAAAATCATCAGTTGTTGTCGTGAAGCCAAAATCAGCAGCTTTAGAATATCAGGACACCTTAGGCAACTATTTATTTCCACTGAGATGAATTGAATGATCCTGAATTTACATTCCAGAAGGCAACGCCCCCTTTCACAAGTAGCAACGACTAGGCAGTGGTTAAAAGAGCAAAACATCGATGTTTTACAGTGGCTAGAGAACAGCCCTGACTTAAATCGAATAGAAAATATATGGGGAGATTTAGTTAGGGCAAACGGAAGGCGATACAACTCAGTTCAACTTCTAAAAGAAGCTGTTGTGGATGCATGAAATGAATATTAACAGAGCGACTATAGAAAATGTGTGATTCAATGACAAACCATTTATGCGATCTGATCGAATTGAAAGGAAAGCCAACAAAATATTAATTTTGTGATCCTATAATTTTTTTCAGCATAAGGATATTGAAAATTACAGAACTCCTTAATTTTCAGTGTTACGTTTTCATAAAGTGCTGTATATTTCTTTAAAAATAAGGAAATCGATGATATGCTGAATAAAACTACTTCCAAATATTGATTAAGTTAGAAAACAGTTGGTGGTCCTATAATTTTTTCCACTACTGTAAAAATCAATTTCCGCTATGGAACGAAGAGTTTTAAAATACTTCACTATAAATATTATTTTATGTAATCATTAAAATATTCTTTAAATCCATGTTAAACGTAAGAACCATTACCCCCATCGGAGTAGAAGTCTTGGGGAACTGGAGGGATTAAATAAGCTTTTTGTTCAATGTGTAATCCATGATGTCAAGTTCAAAGAAATTTCCTTTTTCGGAATTAAGATATTGCTTATTTAACGCAAACAACTGCTTAACAACAGAAAATGTTTATGCTTAAAATTACGGATTAATTTTTTCTCTCTTTATATTTGTTGCTAAAATTGTATTTTTTTTTTATAAAAAATGTTACGCACTTTATATACTTGAATACTTGCCCACAGTACATAATATTTCCAATGAAAATTTCGAATTCTTGCTTGGCAACAATAGTTGATAAAATCTTGCTAAAAACAAACCTAATTTTATTGTTGAAACAGCTGAAGAAGAAATTCATTACTAAAGGGAGGGAAGGGAAGGGGAACATTTGAATGGCGACATTTAATGAAAAAACTATTCAATCGGTGCATTAAGAACCGACCATCATCCAAGTTGCGAAACTTTCCCCTTCAATTTATAAACTCCCCTTCCGTATGCATGCAAACGTCCCACTTATGAAATTTGGGAATGGCAGTAGGATGCTACATCAGCAAATGTCTTATGAGAGATATCGAGGTCACTGGGCATTCCTGGTACGTTATATTCGAAAGGGCTCCCAATCACCTGATTGAAAAGAGTAATAGAGTTCTTTGAAAATTGTACATGCAGATCGTGTTTTGCCACATAAAATGGCTGAATATTAGGACAAATCTATATTAGTGATGAATTCGCTTTTGTACAAACTTTAAAAAAACTCGAAAGCCAATGACAGTAATAAGAAAAAAAAGTAAACATTTTTGATAATTTGATTTATTGCAGTAATAAATACGCAAAACCGTTACAATGTCGCCTCTTTGATTAGCCACCCTTGTGCAGTGAATAACCCTCAAATATACTATAGTTCAGCAGTTCAACAAATACTGCAGTCTATTGATAAAGTGTGAAATGCACTAAACATGCACTGTAAAGCAATGATAAAGAATCCTATGGATAGATGAGTCGATGGTGAATCCTATGGTACCATTCTGGCATTATGATGGCCATTGCAGCGTGTGGATAATGTCTGAGGAACAGTTCCTTCCTGAGCGATCAGACTTGTCTCTAATGGTACCAAAATTACAAACAAATTAGCCCACCATAATTCTTTTAGGCAGAGATTCTATGTTATGTTGGAACCTTTTCACAGGAATATTGACCTACGCTAATATAGCAGACCTTAATTGGTTCAAATTGGATGGGAGGTTTGTCGGCTTCGAATGGCTCTTTTCCATCTTGTCCCACAAATGCTTCACCGGATCAAGATCAGATTATTGAATCGACCAATAAAGCACGTGGAAGTCAGAGTCTTGTTCACTGAATCAACCTGAGCCCAACCGCTTTGTGTCAGCATATTGAAAGTGACCATCTGCTTCGGAGAATAGTGTAGCCATAAATGGGAGCACCTGGCCTGCAACAATGTTGAGGTTGTTTGTTAGATGGAACAGCCAAAATTTGACGGCAAACAACTGTGTGGTTTCATAAACAATCGTAAACAATCCTCTCCACAAAGACATCACAATCAAGAACTTTGCTAGCATTGATGATCAAATTAACAACAATTACATACAACAATTAACGACGATAACAATGATCAATGCGCATGCGCAGAAGTGCCGATTTTGCTCTTAAAAAGTGTTTTGCGTTTTAATATACAGGGCGATTTAAATCGTGTGTAAAACAATTTAAGGGGGTCAAGGTAAACACAAAAAGTCCTATTAACATGGGTCCAATTTTTATTTCTTTTCAAGTTACAAAGAATGTTCAAAGTGGCCTCCTTGAGCCTGAATGCAACGTAGCCCACGAGAAAGACAGACCCTAGCCAACGCCACCTCTCTCTAGGTGGCGTTGCCCTGGCGCGGAAAAGCCACATGACCATCTTAGTCCGAGTAACAATGTAACCTTCATTGTTTCCATCTTGGATTTTAACAGTCAGTAATTTTTCGTTTGTTGGAAACAGTGAAGGTTATAGTGTTACTCGGACTAAGATGATCAGGTGACTTTTCCGCGCCAGGACCTGTCTTTCTCGTGGGCTACGGAATGCAACGAGGCCAATGAGAGACAGGCCAACGCCTCCTAAAGATAAGGCCTGAGCGCGAAAACGTCAGACATTGTTAGGGCTTATTATTGGTAGAAATGCGATTAAACGTATCTTCGGATGATGATGTAACAATGTATGACGTTTTCGCGCTCAGGCCTTATCCTTAGGAGGCGTTGGACAGGCCAGGGCACTCAAAAGTCACATGATCATCGGGGACCGGGCATGGATGAAAGAAACAGGATGGACGACTCCTATGAGTCGTGCGTGAGTTTTTTTTCAGTGGCGCCCTCTGGAGTCTTAAGTGAAAAATACCGAAACGTTTGGTTTCACTTCGCATGGTTTCTGTTTACACAGCTGTTAAGAGGAGAAAAGCATGGCCGCCTATCGCAAAAATATTACGTATTTCATTGAGTTCTTTTGAATTTTTTTGTATTAAAGTATTTTTTATTATTTTATTGAATAAGTTTATTGAAATATTAAGTTTTGGAGTTAAAATGTAATTTTTACGATTCTTTTAACAATTTAATTACATACATATAAAGTTTTGCTTTAAAAATTATATTCAAAATTACATTAAAAGATATCAAAATGAAAATGGAAAAGATTTCTTCATTAAATCATAACTGTGCACATGATCTAAATATTTATTATAAGTTTCAAAGAAATCGCAGCTGTTTCTGGTCTCCTAGCAATATGTCAACAATAACCATGAGCCTATGGACAGCTCTTCCTCTTCTCCCTAAGCAGACGACAGATGCTAGTTTTCATGCAAAAATCCAGATGTCGCTCTGAAATCAAACTTGCTGGGGAAGTATAGGGAGTCGTCCATCCTGTTTCTTTCATCCATGGTCCGGGCAACAATCCATCCTTCATTGTTTCCAACAAACGAAAAAATTCTGATTGTTAAAATCCAAGATGGAGACAATGAAGGATGAATTGTTGGCCGGACCCCGATGATCATGTGACTTTTGAGTGCCCTGGCCTGTTTCTCGTTGGCCTCGGAATGCCACGAGGCTAACGAGAAATATAGGCTCCGGCACTGAAAAGTCACCTGACCAAGATAGATCTATTAACAATCCAACCTTCATTGTTTCCAACAAAGGAAAAACCACTGATTGTTAAAATACAAGATGGAAACAATGAAAGTTACATTGTTAATAGACCTATCTTGGTCAGGTGACTTTTCAGTGCCGGAGCCTGTCTTTCTCGTTAGCATACTCTGCGGACGTCAATCGATTCATGATGTTATGATAGTTTGCTACAATTGTCTACGAATGTACATAAATTGGGCGCAATGGGCCCATAGCATAGTCACCTCGCTCACAGGATCTTAATCCACTGGATTACTATCTGTGGGGACATTTGAAACAAATGGTGTACACTGCTGTACAGTGTCCAGATAGACACACGGGCACAGTTAGTGGCCAGAATAATAGTATCGGCTGATGAAATTAGACGTGATCATGAAGTAATGACAAACGTATACGAGTCACCAGGGATGGATGAAAGTCACTTATTCGACGAGGCCACTTTGAACATTTCTTGCTGCAAGGAAAGGTGGAGACAGTGGTCAAGAATTGTCTGCTAAGGAGGTCTGGCAGCTGAGGGCGAGGCAGCTGGTTTCCCACTTTTCTGTCAGAGTCTTTTAAAGAGGAGCATATCCGCTTTTTTGTGCTCCAATAGGAGCATTTTTTCGCTGGTTACCATTAGGTTTAATATATCAATCTCGAACAATAAATCAACATGAGAATCTTAGAATTTGATGCGTTAGTGATCAGAAGACTAATGAATCAATTTTATTAAAAGTGGATGGCCTGATTTTAAAAAATAGATTGTGTTTTTTCTTTTTGCACAAAACTGAAGAAACATTTTTCTTATTTAATTAATTAGAAAAATTACATATTCAGAATAGCATTAATAATTAGAATAAATTATATATTTGTATAACTTTTTTTTTTTTTACATGTATCCCATGAATTTTATTCACTCTGAAATAAGAGGGAAGCTTTAAATTCGTTGACCAATTTATTTATTTATTAAATATATATCGTTATAATATATTAACATTATGCCACGAGATGGAGCATGCTATAATGTCGTACAAAAAACCACGTGATACAACTTGAGAAGAGATGTAAGAGAAGAGAGCCTCCCCAGAAGAAGCGTCACGAATGTGATGCTTTCCATCATTAGTATTAACTAATTAGGATCATTCAATAATCAAAATTTTGCGTTATCCTCTGATCATTTTGTTAATATTTGCCCCACTGGAGTAATCATGCGCTATTCGAAGGATGAATGTTAAGCACCCGTAGCATTATAAAAATATTAATCTGATTACGTTAAAAAAGATGAGCAATACCAGGAGCAGAGTGATAGAGTTATATAAAACAGTGAGATTTACAAACATCAGGAGTGATTAAAATTTCCTTTTCACCCATTCCTGCATTCATCGTCTTAACCATTATTGTCCAGCCTTGTATTATTTATTTATTTATTCAGTTTATTAGCCTGAAGTGCTTACATGGTGCAGGGATAGGTGAAGGTTGGATTTACTCCTGATTATAATATTTTAAAGTAGAATTGATTTAATCTTCTTTATAATTAAAACTCAGGTTTTCTCCTTCATTTAGCTCTTACACCTAGGAAAAGAATACCCCAAGGGTTACGATTATTTTCGAACTAAGTTAAAAGCTGCCTTCCTCAGGAATAAAGATGTCACAAATGAAGAAGAGATTGAAATTCTTATAGCCAGAGGAGAGTACATTAAAAAGGAACTCGAAGCCTTGTATATGCTGCGAAAATATCGCATGTTAAAGCGGAGATATTATGATAAGTGAAAAGTCTCCGAATGAAAAGTTGCGTGGTCATTAACAAGTAGCAATGTCAAACAGCATTAAATCCATTAGCATTTAATTTTTACCCGTTTTTCGCCATTACCAAAATAATATGTAAATTTGTTAATTATTCTTATCCCCGGAGATCTATAATTTTATTATGAGGTAACAACAAGACTTATAAAATCAGAGAAAAGAATAATAAAACACGAGTATTGCAAGAAAATCTTTCATTTTTTTATTGTAAAAATTATGTTTTTATGTGATAACATTCTAAGATATATTCGGAATTCGTTCTTTATAAATCTGAAATTAAAACATTTTATAAATATATTCAGTACATCAGTTGTTAAAATTACAAAGATCATGATTGATTCCTCAGCAGGGATGCTTTGTTTAAATGTCTTTTTTTCCTCTTTCTTTTGCATATTAATGTAGATAAAAGCAAATTTTTTTTTTTTAATAATGCACAAATGATATCTACAATTGCATTTAATATATAATATATATAAATATAATCTGAAATAGTCTATGATTTTAAAAGTTTATAAATGTAAAGTTATGATTGTGAGAATCAGAAATAGCAAAACATTAGAAAAATTCTAAAAAAAGAAAACATGGATGATAACATTTCAACTGTTTTAAAGACATCTACAGCTTGGGGAAATGAGGGCAATTAATAAGGTTGTTTTAGATGGTCCAAAACCAAATAATATTTCCCTATTACCCTTTTCATTGCATCTCATCACAAACATCCCCGATTTGCCTCCAATTATCAACATACATGTATATATATTATATAAATGCTAATACACTTCAATGACTAACATTTTGGAATTATATATTTAAAATTAAACAATTGCAAAAATAAAAGTATAAAAATTTTCAATAGCATGAGTAAAAATACACTTTCTGTAATAAAATTTACCTTTACAATACTGCGCATGATCATTCACATTTAAAGAAAAAATATTATATATCTTTTTAAAATTTAATTTAATTAGGAGATTAAAGCTTCTTGAACCTTTACAAAATTTACCAACTTATAAATAAATTAAACATATTGTCGGATCAACTTAATATGCACAACCACTTAACATGATTACAACATAACCCCTGTAAACCTACCCCAAGTTTAATACACAGCCCAGATGACGTGCTGGTAAAGGGTTTTCATGAAACTAATCTGAGATCATCACAAACGTGAATTTTATATTTACATGAGTAACATTTCAAATGTTATAATTTTGGTTCGTTTCTGGCTGTGCATTAAGCAGAACTGACCATGCATACTTTGTGCTAAAAATTTGGCAACAAACATCCCAAAAGGAAAAGAAAAAAAAAAGAATCATTAAGTATCAATAATATTAACAACAACAACAACAAGAAAAACAAAGAGGTGAAGATAATTTATTTTTTAAAGTTAAAAGAGAAAATTGAAAGGAACATTGGAATGCTTTTGAGCTAACAATAAAATTACATTACTCAAGACTTTCATGAAAAATACAACTGTTCTTCCAACACAAACATGGAAGTTAAATTCAAACACAGGTTGAATACTTATTACCTGGGAAAATACTGATGAGATTTTGGATAAGCCAGCTCTAAATTCAAGCCCTTATATTAAAACATTATATGCCGTATAAATACTGGATATACACATTTTGTATGGCAAAGTTATTTTAGTGATGAGAAACTTAAATTCAAAAATTCACATGATTGTAATAACCAGTTAATCAGTATTCAACCTATATTATAAAAATTATCAAAAAAATCTTTCAAAATGAACAAACTTCAAAAAACATACATGATATGTTCAAATGATTGAAAGCAATAATCCAAATTTGATTTTGCATTATATTAGACCTAGCAAACAAAATCAGGGCTTCCACTGGGGGGAAAAAAAAAAAACGACATTAAAAAATAAGCAGAGAAAGTGAACAAAAAATAAATATAATAATGTTTATATAAATAAGTAAATGAAGAACTGCCTGAAAGCAATGCAAAAATTGACTGATGTGTTTCAGTTGATAGTCATCAACAAGAGAATAAGTACCATGGTGACTCGTTGATGGCTATCAGTAAAAAACAAACAAAAAAAAAATAAAATACGATTTATCTTGCTTTAAGACTCAGTTCTTTGTTGTCATATGTTGCTTCAATAAAGAAAAACATTTCAAGTTTTATAGAAATTAAATATTTTGTTCGTTGTTTGAAATATACATGTTCAGAAATCGTGTCCTCATTCTAAGTAGAAGTTTTTAAAATCATTTCTCAATATAATCTAATCTTTCCTGCAATGACCTAAATAAGAATGGCATTCTGTTTAATTATAAGGATAAGTAAACATTCCTAATTTTGTTCAGAAAAATCTTTTATCAATTGAATAGCAATGGCTCTATAGTCTGGTCCCACTAACTACGAACTAAAAACAAAGTGCGCATGCTCAAGCTGGCACCGCTTAAAAAAGAAACTGAAACTAATCTAAGGCTTCTGCTTGGTTGCTTGTATTTGAAAACTCCAACTAATGGGAACATGCACAATTATTTCTAGTAGTAGTAATAAAAAAGCACATATTCTGAATTCCTTTTCTGTACCACGATCATCCAACAGTAATTTCATGGTTTTTTTACAAAGCAAATATCCGAAGAAAAAGGGTTTATTTTTTATGGTGAATTGGAGCGACAAGGTGAAACAATAAAACCAACAGATGTGCATTTTGACTTTAGTTCATTTTGACTGGGACACGGGTATAGAATTCCTGATATTAGCACCTAGAAAGAATAGATTGCAATTAGGCAATATCTAGTGACGATTTAATATGGCTAACACATTTTGATCGTACCTCGTCTATAAAACCAAACCTACACGTACAGAATTAGAGTTTATATACAAGTTGATATGGAGTCTGTCAAATTTCTAAATAAGTAGAAAGGCATTGATACTTGGCTTGACTTAATTAAATATCTCCCACCATTTGCTTTATGCATAATTTCTATAATCCTTCACTTGTAGAAATGACTCTGTAGATGACGTATTGTCAAAATGCATTAACCTTAGTAATCTCTGTACATAATGCCTAATTGCAAGTTATTATTTCTCTATCTCCATTTGCAAGAAACAAATTACACGATACATTTATTTTTGCTTAGAACTTAACAAATTAACATTTAATTTTATCTAGAATCTCTCAAAGAAAGTGGTACAGTCATAAAAGGAATGATCTACAAAAATCTTTGATTCTTCAAGCAAGACCAATAGGACTTGTAGAAATATTTGACTATTATAATAAAAATTTAATATTTTTAATAATGTGGAGTTTAAGTTCATATAAAAATATGATGAAATAGACCAATGGCTTTTTCTAAACATTTAGTGGGTGAAAAGGAGGGGAAAAAACACAATCTGATGATTGTTTTAATGTTAAATAGTGACTAATATCTCTTTAATGCATAGCAAAATCATGAAGAGAGCCCATTCACTTTAACTCTGTCCAACAATGTACTTTATAAACATTCTTGCTTTCATTAAAGGCATTTAAATTAATATCTCAACCCACTCCATAAGAAAATTAATTGATTTGCTTTGCTTTTTAAACTAGGAAGGAGTAAAATTAACTATTTTAGTCTTAAATCAAACCAATCAGTATACAGTTGAACCTCGATATCTTGAAAATTTTTTTATTTCCATGCATTTTCACTATTAATTAAACGTAATTTTCCCTTGTTATCTTGAAACATTTTCTTGAAAAACCTTATGCCACGTCGAATTTTGACTTATTATGCCAGCAAAATATAAGGCATTTAAAAACATTAGTTAAAGTTCTTTTCGTACAAAAATGAAAAAAATTTGATGCCACTTCCATTAAAGTTAAATGATTCTCATGTGTTACGAAAAAAATTCAAGAAAAAGTTTTCGAACTCATGCCAAGTCAAGGTAGTGTAAGTGATGACGGAGAATGCACAGCTTGTGCATTTTTGATGCTAGTGGCTTCACTTATACGTGACTTAACTCTTTATACATGTGCTCTTATATCTGCTATTGTCGTCCGTATTTTTACGGCACCTTAAATGACCTAAAAATCTTGATTTAAAAATAACCCTCCATATCTCGAATTTTTTTTCTGTTCCCATGAAATTGAGATATCGAGGTTTGACTATTTCTTTAATGGCAGAGAAAATCAAATTCATAGCAGTCGTCTGCTGAATCACTCGAATGAATTTGGGATTTGAGTTTATTTTCAATGTTGTCATGATAGCTCATTTTTATGTCAGTTTCTGTCATAAGAGAATTCAAAGTTAAAAACACTTATGAAATAAAATTAACAAAGATATCATCATTTTAAATGAAAATATATACTGATAAGTAAAGAATGTATCAGTCTTTTGAGTGACTTTCTAAAAATATCATTTTTAAGGCATTTGTGATTTTTGAAATCTTTTCATTTATGGGATCCATTGGTCTAGTATCGTTGGATAATATTAAAACGGATGGTCCAAAACAATAAAAAAAAGATATTATTATTTTATTTTATTGCCTACACGTTTCAGTATCACACCATCATTAAGGCTGGCTAAATAGTAACTAAATCGTTAATCATTAATACTACCGTAAATCATTTTTTGGACCTTTCATTATTTACTACTTTCAATTTATGCCTGTCACTTCTTAATTCTTACAGAAACAGCTAATTTCTGCCCATTTTTATTCTTCCCATATTCTTGTGTTAAGTAAAAGGCATTAAGTGAGAAGGATATACAGGGAAACCTGTCTTGATAAGGATCACCCACTGAACTTAGCAAATGTGGTTGTTATGTACAGGTTCAAATGAAAAAAATTTCAACCCAACAACATAATTAAAAACAAGAAACATGACTTAATATGTGCTGAATGGACCAACTGCAATTGTATCTCTTCCTTGACCCTGATTGGTTGATTAAAGAAATTGGTGTATAATTTAAATGGGAATTATAGTGCCCGGCACGAAAGAAAAAGGAAACTGGCACATGCATAAATGAAAAAACTTCGTTCAACCAATCAGGAAGGAACAAGAAATGGGGTATTACTTATTCCTGGCATAAGTAATGCCCCGTTTCCTTTCCGTTTTTGAGTGGTTGAACGAGTTTTTTTTCATTTACGCAAGTGCCAGTTTCCTTTTTCTTTCGTGGCGGGCACTATAGGTTAGGACCTGATTGGCCGCGTAAGTAGTTGTTACAGACAGTTTTTAGTATAGGTTTATATACACATGGGATTGAAAATGATAATAGGTGGTTGTTATGCTAACAGATTTCCCATATAAATATCTGCAGGACCAAACAAAAACGATTGTTAAGCTCAATATGGTCATTAGCACAGGTTTCGCTAAATATATAGAAAAAAATCATATTCAAGTGCATGACTGACAGTTATTTCAGTTTCTTGGCACAATGTATAGAAAATGTTACTTTGTTAAGTAAAATGCATTAAACAGATGGAAATAAAGCTAAATGACTTCTCAATTCAAAGATTAAAAAAATCAATATACAAAATAAATCAATAAATTAAAAAAACAAAATATTGACTAGTTTGTACAGAGGTTCTAATTTATTTATTTATTAAAATAAAGCTATGGAAGCCCTGATTAATGTTTCCAGGAGTATTTCCAAAAAATAAACAGAATTGTAATTCATAGATACAAATTAAACTCCTTCAATTAACGATGTTTTTTTTGCCTATTTAACTGTACCATTGATTATAATTGAACTTATTTGCATGTAAGAATTCAAATTAATTAATGGATTATTCAGCAATGAGTATTCAAATTAGCTAATACGTTCAGGGTTCGCTTATTATTTTGAAGTACACATTCTATGAATTATAATTCTAAGAATATTTTGGACACATGAATAATATTTAAGTAAATGTTATATGTGCAAATAGTTACTGTATATAAAAATACAGAATAGCACTTTCAAATTATCACAGTAAGAAATTCAAATAAATCTTCATACCCAAGAAAAATAATTAAATTAAATCGTTGAAAACATTACAATTGCCCCATCAAATCTGATGATTAAAATAGCTTATGCTTTGATAACAAAAACGCTCTTCTCTTGACTTTCTGTCTGTTTTTCTTTGAATAGAAGGGCTGAAAATATCTAACAAGTGTGGAAAATAATTTATTTAGGCTAATAATTCACGGAAAGGTGGATTTTCTCTATTATTCCCGTCACTGTCATCTGCATTGTTTACAATTGATTCATCAGGAATGGGTGCACAGAGCTCGTCTATGTTTAAATAAACCTGAGGAGAAGCTACCGTTATTCGTCGAAACTCACCCACAAAAGTGAGAATGAAGATGTCAAATGATATGGCCAATATCCATTCTGCAACAGTACTGACTACATGGAGTTGAAATCCCTGAAATAAAAAATTCAAATTTTTGTAAATATTTAGAAGATATTTATAAAGATTCAACATACCTGAAATGCTGTATGTCTATGATAATGAAATTTAAGTGAATTAGTATTATTTTAAATTCAAATAAAAAGTAGTTACATTATAATGGAGCTAATGTTTTCTTTAAAGAAAAATTTGGACAAGATTTTAATGGAATAATGCAGCAAACTTAAGGTTACCATTCTCAGACTGTAATACCTGGCCAGATTATCAACGGCAGATTGAATTTTACAATCTTAATGTATATTCAAAATGTGTCCCATTTGGGATTAGTGAAAGAAAAAAGGTAAACCTCAAATTTTGCTTCCCGCATGATGAATATCATTTTAAAGTAGGCAGGTTTAATTTATTAGAAATTTAAATGATGAAAGGACAAAAAAATTTTATGTTTTGCCTGTTACATGCCCTTTCTACTGAAAACAGAATTTAATGTTTGTTTCAGTTCAAAAAATTGTTAAAGAGCTACTGATCTATACAGGATCAGTCAAACATAGTGATGCATCATATGTTAAAATCTGTAAGTTAAATATTAAATTGTTTATCATTTATTCATTTGAATTTTAATATAGCAATGTATGACAGCATGTCTGATATAAAACGCCAATCAATTATTTCTTTATTAAGAAAATTACTTACCCCATCAGATGGATACCATTTAGTTTTATCAGTTCCATTAAACTGTGATAAAGAAATTGGCCCTGCTATGGAAGCTGGTGGATGCAATTTAGGAAAGAATAAATTTATTACAGAAGTAAAGAATGAGACTTGATACTATGGATATCAGTCCTTGCAACATGGCACAAATAAGTTTGCTTTTCTACAAGATTTACAAGTTTTTATTAAGCATGGATATTCATATTTCAACTACAAAGTAGCCATCTTTCAGCATGACAGAACAAAATTTTGATAAGAGTCTTTAGATATTACATAGCCGAAGGGAAAACAAAAGCATTATTTGATGATATTAATGAAACTGATTAATGATTGATCAATCACAGAGTTTTATGGTACATCAAATCTGAATTCATTAGTTGACTGGTTGGTCTACAGGCAATTTTCAGGAATTCTAAAAAAAAATTTCAATCTCTAATGTTACTGTTTTGTAATTTTTAGGACTGATATTGTGTCCAGATTCCAGAACATGCTGGGCAAATTTTCCTGTTTATAATTTATGACATATTGGAAATGCTCCTTAATTTGATAAGCATTTTTTTTTTGTTACGACTGGTCCAAATAAATATGTGGAGACAGGTACAGTTAACTTGATATATTCCAGAATGTTATTCGACAGAAATTTGTCTTTTAATATCCCAGCAGTCTTCTTAGCATGTGTCCATTTCGGTAAGTTTTTTTTTGGCTGTCTTCTTCAATCCTCACCACGATTCTGTCATAGGGCAGGATAAAGTATTTTTTTCATTTATCTGCAGAACAGGATCTGACTTCAGATACCTTCAATTTCCTACACTGTTTTCTTATTAATGGATCTGTGACTTCAGGTCTGTATTGTTTGAAAAAGTTACAATTTTTTTTTTATCACTTATGCCTCTTTCTGTTGCTGAGAAAGTTTAAGGTGCTCTATGATCATTCGTTTAATTTTGTCTGTAAAAGAATGAGTTGAAGAACAACGGGACTGTTTTGAAAAGTTTTACTTCCTAGGATCATACATGTTCCAAATGCTCTCATATTTATATAAAAGGGCACAACATTGGATCAGTTATTATCCCTATGTCGAGAAAGATAGCTTGCATTCATCTTCATCTCCATAGTAAAGGTAAAGGAGGGCGAGCTCCAGCTATAAATAGATAAACGAGATAAACTGACGAGCAATAAATGGAATCGCTTTATTGAATTTGATTCTGAAATCTGAAACAACTTGGTGACGTTATCTACTATTCCCTTCCTATTCACATTTGGACAAAGCAATTATGAAACAAGGCACTTAAAAGTGATTCAAGGAATTAATATGAATTACAGGTTTAAGTACATTATATTAAACTCCGACTCCTCTTTGTGAAAATGGAATCCAACCTACGAGCACTTGGTTCAAGAGTGGCGAGTGAGTATTTTCGCTCGTGGCTCATGCTCACCTTTCCCAGAGCTGCTATACCTTATAAAAGTAAAGTACAGTACGTGAATAATGTTACTGCTTTATTTCTCAAAATATCTGAGGAAAATTTTGGCCAAAAATTGACATAATGCAGCACTCGATGGGGGTGCATATCTATGTTTAATAAAAACTATGTGGAACAAATTTGGGCTTGGCTGTGTCATGCCATGAAGCTTAATCTTATTTACTAACAAAAATCCAACTATAAATAAAGGAGAAAATGTGAATTTATCAAACGAAACAATTTGAATGAATTGAATTTGATAAAAATAATTACCACGCAAACTGCGCATGGGCCCCGTTTATATACATATAAAACAAAGAAAACACCTAAGCAAAATGAAAAGTTTTTGTTTTTTTAATATTATTTGTGCAATAATTGCTCTGAAAAATAATGCCTCCTATTTATTTTTATGAAACTACAACAGACACAAAGAACACACTATACTATTTATAGAGTAAATTCTATACAAAACTATTTTTGAGTCACCACCACTGGCATTCAAACAACTGTATTTCTGTTCAGTGTTATTGCTATGTAACAGGTGGCAGCAGAGAGAGGCCATCTGAGAAATTGATGCATTTTCAGTAGTATTGAACAAGAGCCTGCATGTCACTGTTGAAAAGTGCCACCGTTGCCTCTCTATGCTAACATGGTTTCTGTTCTGTAAAAAATAGCAAGGATGAATCAATGTCAAAGGATGCAAATTTTTTTCACTTCATATGCAATTTCAAATCAAACATCAATTTTTCAGATAGCCTCCCTCTGCTGCCACCTGTTACATAGCAATAACACTGAACAGAAATATTAATGGGAAGGTTCAACCTTTACAATTACTGTAACATTTGCTTTGATGTCATGGGCCAACATAAAAACGAGGAGACATTACTTTTATAGCAATTTATGTATATTAAAAATACTAAGGAGGAGTCCATTAATTATAAAATTTTAATTGTACAAAACCAATAACAAAGTAAAATTAACAAAACGCAAGCATCCATGGAATAAAAAATTAATGATAAATTAATGTAATGTACAAGGGAAAAAAGTTAATGAAAAGGATACTTGTAAGAAATGCTGCAGTACAGAATATGGCAATGCTAAGTCTAATGTGAGCCATTTTCTTTTTGTTAATGATAGGACAGACTAAATAAGATAAGACAGTCTGAAGCCAAATGTAAATTGTTCCTGCACCAAAACATAACAGTGCACCAATCAAATGAACAATTATAACATTCGTTTCCTGTAAATTGCATAGGTTTTAATCAATTAAAGCAACTCGGACAATTTTACAAATTGCAGTTTTTCCAAAAGATTTTTAGACTAAGAATTTCTAAATATCATGAAAATAAACTGAGCAATACCTGAAAATTAGCAACGATACTTAATCCAAAGGATGAAATCAGTCCAAGATATAAAGATATTTGATTCAATCTAGGTATTGTTTCTCCAGAGAGATGATACCTATAATACTTATGAATCTGTTTGTAGCGGGTATAAATAGTTAATGCAACTGCAGAAAGATAAAACAAGAAGTTTTACATACAATATTTTAATAAATACATAAATGTACAATAAAAACTAGATATTGAGTAGGAAAGATATCAATTTACTTCTCTAAGATAATATTATTTTTCTCAATGATTTAATAATAAAAACTCAATTTTAATAAAAACAAATTATAACTTTTAAAAATCAAATCTTCCTTTTATTCAGTTCTCCCCCCCGCCCTTTCTCCTCCTATCAATTTTTCATCTGGGAACGAGTGGAATTATCACATGAAGGTATTATGTATGTTTTAAATTCTTATGGTAAAATGATTTGATGAGTGAATTCAGTTTACTTCTGCTGCATTACATTTCTAATGAACAATATAATACATTTTAATAAAAACTAACTTTTAACTGTGGATATGGATCTCCTTTGGAGTAGGTTTTTCTTCTATTAAGAATTGGATGAATACTTGCTGAAGATCATTTTCTTCATAAACATCAAATTGATATATTACCACTGAAACCAACTATGGTGTCGATTATAATTATTACAAATTTCCTCCACTGTATATACAATGAGATGACGTTTTTAAGATTTTAAAAGTAATACAGTATAATCTGCTTAAGTCGAGATAAATTTGAAATCCTTTCCCCTATATTCTCGTTTTGGGAATGTTGTTCAAGTTGAATTCCTGACAACTTTGTCTTAAGCGGATTATACTAAATGCTTTAATAAATTAAGATTCCTAAACCATAAATATTTAAGCATGAAGAAAAAAATAAATATTTTAAGTTCAATGCCACACACAAGAGTAAAGCATCACATTAACAGCTTACAAAGTAAAGCCCATGTGACAGCACTTTACCTACTGGCCAGTTTAGTACTAGATCTCCTCAGGTCATAATATTTAATGTAAGAGTACATTGGCCCTTCTCTTTCTTTACTAATTCATGTCATATAAAGTATGCCAATCATATACCGTGTGATCCAAAAGTGTGTTACATTTTTTCATGAAACTAATAATTGTTTTGCCGTGACGAATTCTTTAGCAAAACAACATGCGATGTTCACAGGCAAACACATTGAATCCGTAACCGATGTATCATAAAACACAAATTGTTATCGAAGAATTGTTATACAAAGTTTCATGAACAAATGTAAAAAAATATAACACAATTTTGGATCGCCTGGTACTTTACATGGCGGTTTTAGGATAATTATTTCATGTAAAATCCTGGCTTTATATAGCCAGGTCACTATATATATTGTTGTGATCTGAGTTTTGATTTGATGCAATAGTCTAGGATCAGAAATGTGCTAAGTTATGAAATTAATATGTAACAATTAAATTACTTTTCTTTAATCTTGATAGAAATCTCTATTGAAAAACTGTGAAAATGAAATTTGAAAAACGGCAACCACCTACTCTTTCTTCAATACAGTCTTTTTGGATTCTTCCTCTTACCCTTTTCCAGTCTAACCTGAAGATGTTGCCAAACAAAAAATGGCTGACCACAATATACAATGGAAGTTCATAACCCATACAATTCATGTAAAGGCAAAAGGTTATTCAAGAGATTCTTCTTCACGTTAATCAATTCCTGTTCCCAAGAATAAACTTTTAAGAATAAAATTTCTGTTCCCAAGACCACCATTTCTAAACAGTGAGGGGGGGAGGCTGTGGCCTAGTGAGCTTTCACAGAGCAAGCCAGCTCTGAAGTTAAGCAACATCAGGTAGAGCTAGTCACTAGATGGGTGACCATCAGTGACATACAATCCTTTACCCCCCCCCCCCTCCCGTGCTTCGGAAGGCATGTAAAGCCATCGTTCCCAGCTGCTGCTACCATTTTACAGCAGTCGTTAAAAGCACGTCCTAACATCTCCCCTAGGGTTTGGCATCAGGAAGGGCATCAGGCTGTAAAAAAATTACCACATATAATAACAACAATGACCCTATGCGAATAATGGGAACAGCTAAGGACGATGATGATGATTTCTAAACAGTGAATCATATTTAAAGAGCTGTTACAAAGGAACTTAACAGCTACCCATAAATGGCATTTGTCTAAAGGGATGAGAGTTTTAAAATTTTGGTCTCAAAGCTTTAGGATGCACCTTGTATTTTTAAAGATACATTTTCTAAGTAACTTTAACTTGATTCTTAACCAACTTACCCAGTAAAGCTGCTAGATTCAGAAGTTGGCCAAAGATGCAGCTTTCAGGTGAGTAAGTTCCAGTATCACTATATAAATAAATTTAAAACATACATACAAATATTGTATACTAGAAATTTTCTAATATTTTAAAATGACATTATAAAATTTCATTATGTATATATTAAAAAATATGAAATTTCAATTTTATTTAATAAACAGGCAATGTATATGTCTACATAACAATAGTGTATATGTACAATTTCCAAAAATATTTGTGTGGTTCACATTTTGGAAGCGTTCTTTAAAAAAACAAATGAGTTTATCATATAGTAGTATTTGTCTTTCTTATTATTTCTTTGAAGCAGGTATTTACAAAATCAAGAAAAATATGTGACATAGATTTTATAGCTAAATATGAAACTGTACATTAAAGTTCTATACTCTTTCTCCATTACAGCTGATGGAAAAAGGAAAAAAAATAAAATCAGGTCTTAAAGCTAAAAGCTGTGGATACTTGCAGATGTGAAGTTTTTGAGAGAAGGAATATCACTTTTACTTTTTTTTTTAATGGGTATTTGACAACTTCAATCTTTTTTCAGGACACTGATGACGGCAATAATTGAAACACATTGCCATACTTAATAAAATTTTTGTAATGCTTCATCAAGACCAATTTGTACTTTATTTATTAATTTATACAGCAATGGTGATCCTATACTGTGGTCTTTAATGAAATTTATTTTTTATTCAGATGGCTATCTTTTCCTGGTTTGTGTCGAAGATGTTAAATTACCATTGCATCCATTTGAAATTTAACTTTGCAGGGGATCAGCCTGCTGAGATTTTGCTTGGCCTTCCTAGCTTGTTAGTAAAAGAACAAACAAAACATGACTTGCCGGTCTCGAGAGCTACAAGACCAACACCTTGATGCTCTCGGACACCGAAATTCAACTCGGGGATGTAACATAGACAAACTATATCCTATTCAGATTATAACCATATGAGCTTAGCACTTGTAGAATTAATAAAATAAATAAATAAAAAAATTATAGAGGGAATCATTTTGCCTTGTAGCCAGGGCATATCAACAGTAGCTACTGCTAGGGGCAAGGGCTTCGAATTCAAATGCAGCAAGGGTTAATGGGTTAGATAGATGTGTATATGAGACACAAGCCATTTTCAATTTTACTTATCTGACCTTATCATTGTATATGTTTAAAATATAATACAGTAATACCTGCTTAATATGAATCTGAAGGGACCGTAGGAAAACAATGTATTAAACAAGAAAATGTATTAGATGGGAAGCTCTAAAATATGCAAAACTACCCTATCATACTTTTTTATTATTTTATACTCTAAAATTTTTTTTTTTGATATACATATTAAAAATTGTAATTATACTTTAGTCACATACCTTGTCATTATAAACGTAAACATATGACAGCCTACTTGAAATAAGCATCTACTGGGAGCGTTTTTACTTTTAAGTTTGGATAGTTTTGACGAGCAACAATGGATCAAATAAATTAGAACAAAACCTGAAGATGGCGAATGTAAGGTGTGAACATGGAGATGTGCAGGATTGGATCACTGACAATCGCCTTGGCATATGCGAGATCAAAGTACGTAAGCATGTAGCCCAGCATCAGTGTATTAACGAGATAGATTGTATGAAAAATGTACTTAAAGTTAAGAGGTTGACATAAAAGCGCATATTATGCAGAAAATCGTATTAAACGGGTACCACTATAGTTAGTCTTGTTTTCGTTTAAAACTCACATGAAATATTCAAGAGTTAATAATTTTTCTGTTTTAAACCTCACACAAGATTAGGAATGTTAAGGTCATCAGCCAAGTTCGGGGCACTTGCATCTATGGCCAGCTCGTTGGATGCTAATTTGCAACCCCTGGCTTAGGGCCTACAAACTTGAGTCCTGAAACTGCCAATGGTCTTTCTGAAGAATCTCTGCAAAAGGGATTGCGTTTTAAAATATTTTTGGCGTAATTTCTTTTTATAACAGATCTTATTAAATATAACCCATCTGATAGGAAATTTTACGTAGCCTATTCATTATCGTAGATGCCGAGATAAAGCTTTAATGGTTGGATAAAATCTTTAATTTATTATACAAAAAAAATCTAAATGGGGGTAAAACACAATTGGCAAGTAAACTAACAAATTCTTTATGTACATGGGCTTAAAGATTATTTCTTAATATTAATTGCTAGTGCTTTTTATGTTGAAAATTTAAAAAAATAAATTTACAGGAGTGTGAGTGGATGTTAATAGGAACTAGGTAGGCAAAATTGTTCTTACAGTTGCCCAACCTAATCTAAACTATCTCACGTGATATTTTAAGAAATATCTTTAAATACAAAATATTTAGATCTTACAACATCCTAACCTACTTGGTATATACTCACCTAATGTATGGGAACTCGGCTTCTACATGTTTCAGGCTTACAGCAATCGCATATCTGCACAATAATAATAATTGCAATAACGATCTCTCATTTCATGATTGTAAAGGGAATTGTTAAGGTATAAAACGTAGATTTTAACACTTTAATTTCTACTTACGTTAAGAAAAAAGTTGCAGGCAACAATGCAAAAACAAATAAAGGCAGTAAAAATATACGATCGGTGACCATTTTTTTGTTTTTTAATAATTCAAAGTTTCATGGTGGAAAAATATTTGAGGCTGTAGATGAAAATAAAGTTTAAAACTCACGGACAAGCTTTACGTAATTATTATTTACGCGATTTGGATTGTTCCTTGTTAAAAGGTAACTACATTCATGAGGTCGATGATCATTAGTCATCTACTTTCAGTTCCATTGTTTTTATATGTAACAAAAACTATGCTTTTTTTTAATGTTTTACCATGAGCTACTTTAACAATTCTCAGAACCCAGTTGTTGTTTGGGTTTTTTTTTTGTTGCTTTAATTTAAAACAACATCTAAAAATACTTGTTTAAACCATTTTGCAATGATTTTAATTTGTGCTTCTTCTTAAAGGCCGAAGTTAAGATGATGGACTCGTACTTAATGTTGTCGACAGATGGGAGTCAGGTCGGTGAGCATGGTGTGTTGCTGAAAGGATGTAAACAAGTAGATTAACAAGAAGTAGAGTTAATAACGTAAGAAAAGAAAATTCCTTCGACAGTAATGAAGAATTGTCCTCTGTGTTGGTAAGGAAACGATAGATACTTATAAGAACTCTTTTCATTTTTCAGTAATCTTTTTATGCCTCGTCCGGTCCAAATGTGGCGCTTATAGTCTTCGTTACCATGTTTCTTGTTTCAGTTTCCATACCGTACAGTTTCATTTTAGAGCAAACCAGCATACCACAACACCTCCTAGATATCAGGTTATTTTATATCAGATATCAGGGCGGCCCACAGAATTTTATTTGGGGGGGGGGGGGGGCGCGGGTCCAATTCTGCTTGCGGGGTGGGGGATTCCCCCTAGCAATTTTAGCTGGTAAGGTGGTCAATTTCGGGTGGGGGTACTTCCCCTCAGCCCCCTCCCCCTCTGCATAAGTCCTTGATGAGTGATAATAAATTTCTTAAAAGCCCCCCCCCCCCCTCTCTCTCCCACACACGAAAAACCAGACTTGTAAGTCATTCATTTTCAGTTTTTTGACAAGACTTCTTGTTGTAAAGACATTTCATAATCAATTTATTTTATTTAAATAGATATAGCTATTTATTCAGTGAACTGCGTTGGTCACGATGCAGTACCATGCTTATCAAATTAAATTGGAGATGTTTCTATTATGGTCTATCCAGCCTTAATTTTTGCGTGATATAATATAACGATCGTGTCAATTGTTGGATATTGATACAATACAAGCTAAACAATATACTCAGGCCCGTAGCCAGGGGGGGGGGGGTCGAGGGGGTCGACGATTAACCCATTATGGAAACAGGTCCGATTCAGTGAAATTTTTGAAAAAAGGTCCGACTCAGTGAATCCTGATAACATCCTGGCTACGGCCCTGATACTGTATATCAATTGATAAGCCCATCACATCTCACGCAAAGTAATCCCGGATAAGAAAAAAGGTAGGACAAGAACATTTTTCTAACATAGGAGGACAATACTTTTTCGAGGAGGATAAGCTCTGGTAACCTTAACTTTAAGAACCCGCGTACCAGAGTTCACAACCAGTCGTTGAGAAACCTTGCTTTAGAGCATAATAACAGATTTGGCCGCTAGATAGTGTTGGCAAGTGACGAAAACGAGAACCTCCAAAAACCCTCAGTTTCATAAAGAAAAAAAAAATTCAAAAAAAATAATCTATATATATAATTTCGTTGTATGTCCAATTCTCTTTCCAGAGCTTTCTGAAGCCGTCTGATATCGCAGAAAGCTGAAATTTGGCATAGTTAAAGTATTTTTGCTCCGCTGGTGCAGGACGGAGCCAGATTTTTGATTTTCGGTTTGTGGGCGGTGGGCGTGGCTTTGGAAATTTGTCCAATTCTCTTTCCAGAGCTTTCTGAAGCCGTCTGATATCGCAGAAAGCTGAAATTTGGCATAGTTAAATTATTTTTGCTCCGTTGGTGCAGGACGGAGCCAGATTTTTGATTTTCGTTTTGTGGGCGGTGGGCGTGGCTTTGGAAATTTGTCCAATTCTCTTTCCAGAGCTTTCTGAAGCCGTCTGATATCGCAGAAAGCTGAAATTTGGCATAGTTAAGGTATTTTTGCTCCGTTGGTGCAGGACGGAGCCAGATTTTTGATTTTCGGTTTGTGGGCGGTGGGCGTGGCTTTGGAAATTTGTCCAATTCTCTTTCCAGAGCTTTCTGAAGCTGTCTGATATTGCAGAAAGCTGAAATTTGGCATAGTTAAAGTATTTTTGCTCCGTTGGTGCAGGACGGAGCATTATTTTTGATTTTCGGTTTGTGGGCGGTGGGCGTGGCTTTGGAATTTTGTTCAATTCTCTATCCAGAGCTTTCTGAAGCCGTCTGATATCGCAGAAAGCTGAAATTTGGCATAGTTAAAGTATTTTTGCTCTGTTGGTGCAGGACGGAGCCAGATTTTTGATTTTCGGTTTGTGGGCGATGGGCGTGGTTTTGGAATTTTGTCTAATTCTGTTTTCTAGAGCTTTCTGAAGCCGTCTGATATCTGAAGATTGCATCTCTCTATATGAAATGTAATGTATAAACTTTTTAAAACATATTTTTTGCCTGGCAGGGAGAGGCTTTGTGACTAGTAAATAAATAAAAATAAAAAAGAAAAAGAAACGGATAAGGCAAGAACCAAAAGGAACCAAAGCGAACGTCGAGCAAGCTTTCCATACATGGCCGTCACTGGCGCCACGTAAAACCTTGTTGAAGCTAAACAACCGAACAAATCGTCATGTTTGATTTTTTCCATGACATTTTGGGGCATAGCCTACAATGATAAGGGATTTCCCTTATTATTATTATGATTATTATGATTATTATTATTATTATTATTATTATTAAGTAGCGGAAGAATGGAGCTACTTATTGTTTTCACAATGTCCGTTTGTCTGTCCGTCCGTCCGTTTGGAAAGGAATGGGGACTATGTCAAAAAGTGAATAGTGCAGTACATAGAGGACAAATGTGAGTATAAGATACAAAAAGAATTTTGAAAATCGGTTAACAAATAAAAAACTTACAGCCATGGAGACCTTATTTATCAATCGCCCCTTGTATTGTTATTTTTTTACATTTTTAAAGTTACAGTGGACAGACTTTAGTGCAATATGCCTAAAACTGGTGGCTGTGGCTGCTACTACATAAGAGTTTGTATTTTTGAGAGAGAAAAAATTTCAACTTTCCTCCCTTAAAGCATAATGAAACCTTCTTAATTTCAAAAATCTTCAGTTTTGAAGGGATATCCTTCGACCTGGCAACACTGGTTTAAGAAATGTTATTAAGGATTTAATAAGGTCAGGGAATAGGGAGATTTAATAAAGTCAGGATTTAATAAGGTACAGGCTGTTTCCGTTAAGGTCTTTTTACATAGTCGGCCAAATTATTTAGACTACATCAGCTAGTCATCTGAATAGCGAACAGCAACTAGACGGTGTGGGGAAGGGTCATTAAAATGCTGGAAGGTTCCAGTGATATCTGGAGCCATTCAGACTGTGTCCTACGGTTGCTGAAGGGCGCATGGTGGAGGACTCTATAGCGACTATGGCGGTCGAGGTAATCCCAAAGATGCTCAATTGGATTTAAAATCGGGGAATTACAGGCCAAGGAATTATTTAGAAGTCTTGGATGTGCTCCTCCAATCTTTCTTAGAAGTCTTAGATAGCTGTCGGAAAAATATAGCACAACTACTAAATTCAACAAAACACTGAAAAGACTCTCCTCAAATTTTGAATTCACGAATGAGAGTCAAGAAGTTGGTTACAGTCGCCTGAACTTGTTTTCTTCAAGAAATATTGTGGCGACATCAGATGGCAGCATTAGTTATATAGGGTGTTCCACAGAGGATTACCTGATTTAAGAGTAAATATCTCAGGAGATCGATAGATAGGTAATCGGAGATCGATATTTCGAAAGCCGTAAAAATCTGATGCAGAAGTTCACATTTAGTTACAAATGTTGCCGACAGGTGGCGCTGCACGCTATAATCGCAGTATGGACTCTGAGCATAGCCTTACAAGGATAAGAGAACTTGTAATCTCTTAATCCATGCAGGCTTTGCTCTGAGAACTAATGTCGCTTTGCAAGCAACCATTGCAATCACATCCTCCTTTAAGATATGGACTGCGATTTAACCAGTGATACTCCATTCTCAAAGAAAACACATTGCTCCACGGAATACATAACTTCCAGGGCCGTACCCGGGGACTATGTGTTTTCTTTGATAATGGAGTATCACTGGTTAAATCGC
>JAHWFO010034948.1:3420460-3441438 GCA_023313115.1 Rhysida immarginata | reverse complement strand
CCCCCCCCCCCCCCCTTGAAATTGGCCACTATGTCAATTAAATCTGTTACGTGGGGAGCCCCCCTCCACAAGCAGCCCCCCTCAGCCCCCCCCCGAAAAAAATTTCTGGGGCCCTGATGGCTTCATCCGCTTCCTTCAGTGCGCTGGGTAAAGCGCCACCTGTCGACAACATTTGTAACTAATTTTGTAACTTTCGTATCAGATTTTTACGGCTTTCGAAATAAACATACCACTTGTTTCATTTCTATCGAATCTCCGTTTCTGAGATATTTACTCCTTGTGGGACACCCTGTACCTTCTTTTTGAAATCTTGTGAAAAGTGATCGCATGGGACGAACATCGTGACATTGGACGAAGCATTCATTTATCTCAGTGACTGCAACAAACCCCGAGCAATATTATACCATCCACGAGGCACTAAGGACTTCGAAAAATTGCACACGGAATGTAAAGAAACTTTTCCACGGGGCTTCATGATTGTTGCAGGTTATGTGTACAACGGTAAACTGACACTGCACAAGGTAGATAGAAAGACCATGATTAACTCGGCGTAGTACAAGGCTAACGTTCTAGCACCTATTTTCACCCGGGATATCCCAGCTTTATATGGGGCAGACGCAAACCGGGTTTGGGTCCATCAGGACAAGGCATCGAGCCATACATCAGCGTCGACGTGGCAGTTTCTTCAACGCATGGAGCGAGAAACGGGAATCCATTCCATACCCTTTCAGGAGATACCAGTGAAGTCCCCAGACACCTCACCTATGGACTTTTGTGCCTTTGGGTTATTGAAAAGGGCCGTGGGAAACCGACATCCGCGTACATTAACAGAGTTTGGAAAGTCTGTCAGGAAGTGTGGCTGAAGATTGATATGGGTGTACTACATTCAAGCCTTATTCAATGGAAACTCCACTGCATGGCGATAGTCCAGATGCAGGGCTATCAGATTGAGCACAATCGCTGGTGGCAGAGGGGATTCTCAGCTGGTCACGGACGTGTTTAGTTCGTTTTCTTAGATCCCTAATGAAATGTTTGGTGATACCAACATGGATAGCGTCCATTTCCAGCAAGACAACGCACCATGCCACAAGTCGCGATTGACAATGAAGTGGTTCTCAGATAATGGGGTAGAGCTCCTGTATTGGACTCCACAGTCACCGGACCTCAGCCCCATTGAACATCTCTGGTCGATACTGAAGCGCAAGATTAGGGAACACTGTATCACATCAAATGAATCATAAAAAATATTTTGATTCAGGAGTGACAGGCTGTTACTCCATGACAATGTCGCGCTTTGTGTCGATTGTACTAAGAAGAGTAACTGCTGTTCTTAAAGCAAAAGGTTTATCTATAAAATATTGATTTGATGTAATAAATGTTCCCATTTTCATCAACTGGTATTGTTTATTCAACCTGGTTGTAAGATGATGTAAAATTATTGACATTTCACTTGGGCGGTAAACACTTTTGGCCAAAGGCTGTATTTTACGTTTTATCCCCCCCCCCTTGTAAAATCCTGGTTACGCCCCTGCTAGCTGATACTGTTTTTTTTTATCTTTATTTTTCATAATGAATAGGAAAATATACACACGTATAGGCTAAAGGTAGACGTAAAATGATAAAATATATTTTAGAAGGCATTCTTATGTCCACATTAAAAATTCTCCACATTTTGAAAGAGCATAAAGGTTTAAAAACGGGAAGTGTATGAGAATATCTCTTTTTACGAATAAATGTGCATTATTATATTACAACAAAAGAAGTAATTCTCCAGTACATGTACAATTTATTACTATCATTTACAAAAGATTATATTTTTTACATTACTTTGAATTTGAAGTGATTCAATCTAATATTTTTTTCCGTGAAACAGAAAATATGTATAATATTAAGATTTGTAATGTATATACATTCAAGTGCAAGTAGATCGTTATAGGCAAGAAGTAAGGGACGGAAAAAAAAGTAAAAAAATCCTTTTATGTCGCTAAAAAGGATTGTCATACAAATTTATTATATGAAATTATCTTTAACAATAGCTTTATATACAGTTGATTCGAATCGTATAATTAATGGCTTAATGGGGAAAGTAATTTTAAAATATTACAGAGAATATTAAAAATTTCACGAAGATACTAATCAAAACCCAGCTTCTACAGTTTTACGAAATAACGAAATAACTTTTACTTAAGTGATGATTTAAGAACTTTATAACTTAAGAACGAAGCTCTATGGTTGGGATTAGCTCCTAGATGATACACTACGATTTCGATAGAGATCGCCGAGCAATTTCCTGACTAGAATATTTTTTTAACTCTGAAAGTTCGTAATGAAAAATACAAGATTTTTACTTAAAGTTGTAAATACAACATTTAAAATTACGATCAAGAAATGAGTTCAGTAAATTCATGAAAGTAACTTTTGACTCTGTAAACACCAGTAGCTTTAAATTCATCTTAAATGAGTGTCTTTAACATATTATTTTGGAGATGTTGATTAAACTCCAATTACGTTGTCTCCGATGTCTTTTTTGGCCAGCTACTAACAAAGAGTGGTGGCCTATGTTTTCGTGCACTCGAAATCAAAAAGTTATTTTTTCATTGAAATGGACTTAAAGATTCATGGTTCGAGAAGATATACTGAAAATTTGCATGAGTTTGTACCTTTGCGGCCAATATTGTGCAGCCAACTTCTCTGAAAACGGCAAGCAGCTGAACCAATGAAATGAAATAAAATCACTCTAAACTTATTTGGTTCCTTAAACTGTGCCTTGACGTGCTTTTTATGACAAATGGTTAAGCCTTTTAAGCGATGTTAAAGGTTTTTTTTTCTTCTAAAAATAAGGAAATGGATGTAGCATTCATATCAGCAAACAGAATTCATTTTTTAAAAATGTAATATTATATTCACTGTAAAATATTGATGTTACAAGCATATATCCCTGATCCAAACGAAAAAATATTCAATATTAAGCAGTATACTAAAGAAAGAACACCGAAACTGATTCATGGAAAATCAAAAATATTATGTAAAAATAAATGGCTTATAGTTTCGTAAGCGCTTAATTTTCGGCCGTTTATGCGTAGCTTTTTTCGTTAATTGTTGAGTAATGAATCTTGTAGCATTACTGACAAAATTCTCTCCGATGGCGAAAATGGAAAGTGAGGAGATGCCCAACATCAAACCTAGATAATTTCCTAAATCGCATAATAACTGAAACATTGTGTAAGCTGGGGTTTCTACGTAATATTCAATACAATTACTAAATATGGTCAAAAATGTCACTGAAAATTTAGGCGGTAAAGCATCTCTGTTGTTGATCACGTCATAATTAGTCAATTCACAGCTTGTTATACAGCCACATTCTTCAGCGTAAGAAAACGCTTTTGCCATGGCTCGTACATACACGATTTGGGATTCAAAGGCTTCTTCCGGTGCGGAGCAAGGGCGTTCATTCTCTGCCTCCATATACGGGAGCCTAAATTTATACACATATATAGAAATTTCAATGATTAAAATTCTTGAAAAGTCGATATAGACTATCTTAGTGCACTTTTGGTCATCGTGGTACAAATCTCGGAATAAATTTCGAGTAGGATTTCATTATTTTTAAACTTTATCTTAAGAAGATAACTTACTTGCACGTCAGATTCTTCATGAGGCGTTGGAAGCATTCGCGCTGGCATTGCTTAGCTTCTTCCCTCTTAACACATTTCTTGTTGGGCATTGAATATCTCCTCAGCTGGAAATGAAAAATTGAATATGCATTAATTAGTAAACTCCCTGCTGTATGAAAAATTTAAGTAGCGTAAGGGTGAATGATCACAAAATATTGCAGCTCGTTTTATTTGTTTTTTCCTCGCCGTAGTTGAACCCATTTCTAGGTCTCTAAAATTAATTTTTACATTCATTAAATCTATATTGTAAATCACTTGCGGTCCTAATTTAGGCTCAGTGAATTTTACTTCGAAAATTACGATTTATTTATGGGTAGAAGTTATAAGGGTAGATCCAGGCAAAACAAATACGAGACCATCGTATATGGGACCATCAAAAAGTTCCCGGAATTGTGGTATAGTACTATAACTATAGCACAATATCGTCTTCAAAGTAGCATCCTTCATACAAACACTTGCTGGAAACGATGGTGGAAGGCTTCTCTTGGAATATTCCGAGCTTGGTCGTCGCATTCGATTTGTTATCCTTCCTTGAGATTCAAAGTTGGAAATGGACAAAAGTCCCTTGGAGTTAATCCGGAGAGTACGGTGATTGAGTGATGACAATTTTTTTTTCTTGGTGAGGAATTGTTGCAGATGTGTGGATTGGTGCGTTATTGTGCTGCAGAAATCACTCTCCTTTCCTCTTGTGCTGTTTGTCCCGAAGTGCATCAAGTAAACGCCACAAAATTTGCCCATAAGTTAGATGCTTGGTTGGTTTGTTTGGTATTAACGTCCTTTTCAACTGCCATGGTCATTTCAGGACGGCGTTATAGGGGCCGCAAACTTTGCCTCGCAAGGGTTCTTTAACGTGCAGCCGGTAAACGACTACACGGGACCAACGGTTTTACTTCCCTTCCGAAGGAAGTGCGTGATATCAGGATTTTCCCCCTGAAAAAACCCTCGTCGTCCTCGGCCGGAGTCAAACCCGCGTCCTTGGGCATCAGAGGCGATCACGCAACCACTGAGCCACCGAGGCCGAGCGTAAGTTGGTGAGTTCATTCCACAATCTGTCCATGTGGCACGAACATACGACATTCTGTCGAATGACCAATACTCACGTCAAACTGGAACGAAACAGAACGATGCTGCACGCCGAAACCTGTCTGGATCTGTTTCATGTGTGAGAAGACATAAACTGGCACTTAAACTTCCCACCAGGCACTTTTTGACTGCCCTTCGTATATTAATCGTTACATTTCGAAGTTCCTATGTTTAGATTTAAAATTCTAGTATCTTAATATCGAATTGACACAGCGTATCCCGATTTCGAATGAAGTGTAAAAATTTAAAAAATATATTGAATTAGAATATGACTGGTATTTCTTAAAAAAGTATTAAGCAATTATATAAGGTTTCAAATGTTTAAAAATCAATATGTCAACACATATTCAGAAAGTATATAGTGTAGTTTACCTCTTTAACTTGTGCGATATTGATCATGTTAAATTCGCCGTCCGTAGGAAGTGTAAAGAAATCAAGCATATTAAAATCGTCTTCTGGAGGAGTCAAATAAACCTTGCAAATTAAATAAGAGCAATTATGTAAACTGCTAAAGCTTTGCCTTTTTAACATTTAGAACGAAAATATATAACCAGTAAATACCTTGAATATATCTGGGCAAAGGTTAGTTCCTTTTAATATTGTAGGAACAACTAATGCGGTAGAAGTTCCTGAATAGATCTGTGCTCCTAAAAAAACAACACAAAGCAATAAATTATTTGCATGCAAACATGAGAAACTTGCAACTACGACAAATAAATCGATACGAAGCGCTCTCCCGACTGTAGACACCCCAAGAGTCAATTCTTTCTAATCTTCATCCACTCTAGCAATCACATGTAATATTAGGAAGAAGTGATTTGACCGATAGGGCTGATATATATTCGGCTGACGTCATTTTATTGCTGCACACTTGCAGAATCAGACCGACCAAGAGAAGCAACCCTAGATCATCACACGGCTTTCACAGGCTTGGTCAATGGGTACCGTGCACGACGGGTCCATCGCTTCATGCGGTTCTTGCAAGGCCTCCTAGATAACAAGGCCCGGACACTATGCGCTGATGACGTCAGAAAAGGAGGGAATGAGGGCAGCGAGAAAACAATACAAGGAAGAAAAAAGAGCTCGTCGCTAATTAAAGGAAAACATCCATAACATTTTTCAGTTTTTCTATTGTTTTAAAAATATTGTAGTCTTTCTAGTGTTTTTTGAAAATATTGTAGACCTTTAATAATATTTAAATTATTAAATTTAATAACTAAATTTTGATTTGTAGCTGTTTTTAATTCTAGTTCAAGCATCCTGATCTAGAGCTTAATATGTACTTGAAAAACTACAAAGGATATAGGTTAACTTCAAATTTTAATTATAACTATTTATATGTGAACATTAGTTTTATTTATAAATGTTAGTAATATGCAAATAGCAGATAATTCATTCAATATACTTATAGTTAGGCCTAATTCACTGGACCTAATGCTTCGATGTTTATTCTGTTTTAATTTGCCTACGATATGTTTTAAGTGATTGCGATTGTTAATTTCTTTTATTCTAAATCTTCTAAAATGTTATTCAAACTTTTAGATGGAACAATTCATTTAATGCAAATGATTTTCGTCAAATTTGAGTGTCGCTATCGCTTGGACATGATGAAGGATCTCTCGCTTACAAACGTCGTCAATGATTTAGATGAACAGAAACACAATAAATTTTTATGCCTACTTGAAGAATATGTTAGGAATCCATGCTTCCTTTAGAATATTATGTGAAAGAATTATATTAAATAGTTCATGCTGAATGATAAAATGATCTGGATCCGCACGAGTATCGCCTGTATCCTTTGATCACATTACCGTTCCCATCATGCTCGAGCTGTCCGGGCCTTGTTATCTAGGAGGCCTTAGTAGTAACTTGCCCTGATGTTCTCATCACTCTGGATTAGGATAAATTTGAATTCAGCAAACCATATGATTTTTTCCACTGCTTAACTCTTCAATTTTTGTGCTCTTGGACGACCTTTTTGGGAATTTCCTCTACAGTCCGCATACAAGTCGAACCTCGATACATCGAACGTCATTATAACGAAAGCTTCATTACTACGAAAAAAAAAAAAAAGTTTTTGGCCCCTGCCGTGTGTAACTAAAATCATGCTTATTTTACTTCATTATAACGAATTTCAATATAGCGAATATTTCAGTAGAACGAAAGAATATTTCGGTCCCACGGGCAATTTTATTAGGTTCAAAACGAATATTTTTTTTTGTCTGCTGATATAGTACTTTCCTTTGCTCATCCGGGCTCTTTAGAAGGAGAGAGGTGCGACGCCAAGAAAGACGCGACGCTGACGGAGAAAGGCCGAGTATAAGAGAACAGAGAACTTTTGAATTTTCAGTCGTGAATTCAGCACAGTCGTGAATTCAGCACAGTCGTGAATTGAGCAGAGCCGTGAACTGAGCAGAGTTGTGACCAGAATTGTGATTGCGGTGTTTTTTTTTATGCATTCATTTGTGACTTTTGAGTTGAACTTTGTATCATCAGTGCGTATACAATCTTTGCACAGCACTCTGAGAAACAGTACAGTCAAATCTGTTCTGCAATGGCAACAAAACAAAAACGCCCGCAAATTACTCTTGGTAAGTAATCAGATGATCGAGCAAGTAATGGCGGGTAAAAAAAAAAAGAAGTTGCTAAAAATTTCGGCATGGCTCCTTCAACATTAAGTACAATTTTAAAAGAACGGGACAAAACTGAGACGCTTGCTAAGAAGGAAATCGGTCCATAATGTAAGAGAATAAGATGTGCAAATTATGACGTTGTTAAAAAAGCTGTTTTTCAATGGTTTCAAGAAGTAAAATCCAGAAACATTCCAGTAAGTGGTCCCCTTGTTCAAGAAAAGGCTTTAACCTTTGCATCTGCCCTTGGGCATGTGGAATTCAAAGCAAGTTCAGGATGGCTCTACAGATTTAACGCACGTTATGGTATTTCATCGAAAGCAATTTGTGGAGAAGAAAATTCTGTGTCAATGGATCAAGTGAACACGTGGAGAATAGGACGCATAAAAGAAATCATAAAAGACGAAACTGGCATCTTCTACCACTTGCTGCCACATCGTACGCTGGCTGTAAAAGGCGAGTGCTGCAAGGGAGGCAGAAAATCAAAGCAAAGATTGACTGCACTGTTTTGTTGTAACGCATCTGGAACTGAAATATTGAAACCCCTAATCATCGGAAAATCAGCGAAACCTAGATGTTTTAAAAACGTGCGCTCATTGCCTTGTGAATATCGTGCGAATAAACGCGCACGGATGACTCAGGACATTTTTGCTGAATGGCTCAATAAACTTGATGCAAAAATGAAAAGTGAAAATCGCAAAAATCTTAAAAGTCGATTACTACAACAGCTTCTAATGAACATTCCTTTTGATGTGTCGTTGCCTTTAATTGACGTGATGCACGCTACTGATTTGATTGCTGCATTTCTGGTACTTATGTAAAGGAAGAAACAATATCGAAATGTTGGAAAAAAAGCTGGATTTTTGAATCATTGCGCAGATACTGACCATGCTGTATTAGACAACGATAATTTGCTGAGTAATCCTGAAATACAATTTTTATGGAAATCAATTCAAGAAACTGGACACATTGATGAAGCTGTCATTTCATGGATTACATCAATGTTGATCATGACGTACATGCAGTGAAGTCACTGATGCTGATATTATTGCAACTGTGTCTAATGCACCCCCAGAGGAAGAAGATGACGAGGAAGAGGTAGACATACAAAATGAAACGATTGACCAGCCACGCATTACCACAAAAGAAGCAAGTGAATGTTTTTCTAAATTAAAAGAATTTGTAACTAGTCGGGAAAATGTTCCTCAAACTATATTTGAAAACATGCATGCACTAGAAGAGTTCTTGTTAAAAGAAACTACTAAAAATTTTGTTCAATCAAAAATTACAAACTTTTTTAAGCATCAGTGTGTATTTTTGTTAATTTAAATAAACTACATATTTATTTGTGTTTTAAATTGTACTGTACAGTTATTAAAAATTAAAATGGCCGATAAATTAATGTTTTCATTAAAACGAAATTTCATTATAACGAATTAACTTAGGCACCCTCTACAATTTCGTTATAATGAGGTTCGACCTGTATACAAGCACTCTATCCAAGACGACCACGAATTTTGGAGAAAGTAGGTTTTGAAAATCAGCCCTTCTTATAATTTTCTAATTTCTTTTGAAATCGTCCTTTTATAATAATTGGTTTTTACTAAAAAATAGTTCAAGTTTATGAAGATAACTCGACAAGTAGTAAAAAAAAAAAAATAATGTATCTAGCAAGAGACAGACATTCTGGCTCAGCAGAGTACGGGAAGATCTGAGCAAGTTCAAATATGTCCATAGCACAATGTTATCATTTTTTATTTGCATTGTAGGCAGGCCTTTTGTGAGTCCTGCTGTGCAAGACGTATATTTTCAGGTTAACCCTTTCTAATTCGTTGTTCTCGTGTTTTTGTTCTTATTTTTTAGTAAATGAAATGTCTCTCCTACTTAAATGACTACCGACTCGAATAACAGGTATCTTCTTCTATCTGATCTCACATCGTACAGGGTGATTCAGTCAATTACGTATGATTCTAATGGTTTATTACTCAGTGTCAGCGAATTTAGGGGCGATAAAGAATAATGATATTAGTGATCATCATCTGCCCACCCCCGCTGTGAGATGTGGGAGCACCGATCGCCCATTGGTAAAGATATCTAAAAATAAACCAATGAGGGACAGGAATGAGCGACGCGGGAAACACGAGACTTCACGTCGGGAGAGGAAGAAAAGAAAAGAGGAGAGAGAAAAAAATGGTGGCCAAGGTGGTCGGAAGCAAGATCGTAACGGTAGAGATTATGAAGGAAAAAGAAATATTGAGGTGAAGGTATTGAATGCCAAGCAGAAAAGGAGGAGAAAGCCAGTGCGGCTTTGAAGAGCGGAAAGAAGCGGAGACCGTCACCCGACGCCCACGAGCAAGCGAGACGAGCGAGCTGCCACGTCGCCACGAACTTATGCGCCGCACGCACGGAAAAAGTGCTTCGAGCCGAAGGTGTCAAACGTTAAGAAGCCCGCCGAAACGCCGAGGACATTTGGAGCCCCAAAGCGTACCGAAGCCACGACAAGGCATCCTCCCAAGCCCAGACCGAGACATTGGAGAAGGAGCAGAGACCAACGACGAGAAGGTCCGCCGCCAGCTAGCTTCATCGGCGCTCACCAAGGATTCCGCCGGTACAAAGGCCGTACATTTTATGCTACGAAAGCAACCCACTTCCCCATAGAGGAGAATCATATAATGTATTCATCGACGAAGGACGAACCGGAGGACCGTCTTTCCCAGATAATATAGCAGGTAACTGGGGGCTATCGTTATCACGTGATACGCGGCCGCTTGGTTCCTGGCTATTCAGGAAACCATTGCAATGTAAGGGACTTCTTAAACTAGTCGGCTCGTAGCTTTTAAGTAGATTATAAGTAAGTTAAGTGCACAGTTATTCCGCCCCTAAATTTAATGCTGACTTTCGTTTTGTCGTTCTCTCACTATAGTGCCCATTGCTCTCGCAACGATCCTGCACCGAGGCCTTCGAGATTAACATTAATCTCGAAGGCCTCGCCTGCCCTCAGACGACTTACCTTATCACGAACAGTCAATTCAAATGAATTGATATACACTCAGGAAATTACACGTCGCAAATTTATTGAAGACATTTAATCAAGTATTTGTGTATGGACTTATTTAACTTATTGGTAACCAGTGATTACCCATCAATTTGTTACCGAATTACCTGTATAATTTGAACCTAGATAGTATCATTAAAGTTTAATGATCTACTTACTCGTTTGCTGTTTAATCCCCCTCTTCTCACACTTCATTAACGTGATGGTTTTACGTATATCTTACCTTTTATTGACATTATTCCACTGGGCACGTGAGACTCAGGAACTAATAAACATAGGAATGTGATATAGATCTTAAAATACACATTATACATTGAAATTTCACACCTCTTGAAAACATGCTCGATGTGTGCTCCATTCATCTGTACAACACGACGAAGCCTGAGGGTGAATTTTGCAGCACTGCGCCTCGCATCTCATTGTCAACCAGTGCACAAGATTCGCTGATTGCCTGATACATAAAAGCCAGGAACCCCTACAGAAAGCAGGCCCGTAGCCAGGGGGGAGGGGGGTCGACGACCACCCCATTATGGAAAAAGGTCCGACTCAGTGGAATTTTTGAAAATCGACCCCCTTCCCCCCAAGATAACGTCCTGGCTACGGCCCTAGAAGTCAGAGGGGTTAACGTCTGGACTGGTCGGTGGCCAGCTAAATCCGTCGTTTGGGGAAACGGTTGGAGATTGATGTTGTTGAATTGATGGCTCAGTTCTGTGGGGGTTCCTTAAGGAGGTGTTCAGCACACGTCCCCGCACAATGGAAGAGGTCCGTCAAGCAATCACAATTAGATGCGAGGCGCAGTGCTGCAAAACTTCATCCTCAGGCTTCGTCGTTTTGTACAGATGAACGGAGCACACATCGAGAATGTTGTTCATTAGGTGTAAAATTCCAATGTGTAATGTGTATTTTAAGATCTATATGACGTTCCTATATTTATTAGTTCCTGAGTAATAAACCATTAGTATCGTACGCAATTGGCTGAATCACCCTGTACAGTTGCAAACGAATAATAATGAGATAATAAAAAGCTGTACTTATTTAAAATACTAAGCAAAATTTTACTATAAAGGGCATTTGGCCTTCGAAAGTTAAAAGATAAAAAAAAAAAATATAAGCATAATCAGCAGATTATCGGTGATTTAATTAATCATTTTCACGATTTTGGGAAGAATATCAAAAAATTACTTGCAAGTGAAAATCTTTTCTGTCTGATCGTATAATGAACTTTTACCTATATGATAACGAAGGCAAATTCCCCAAAAAGTTGCTTGTTCCGTGTTGGTTACATTAGTTGCACCTTTAAATGATTCGTCCTTTGAGAGGAGAGGGGAAAGAACAGATTAACATGAATTAATCCATTCATAAAGAATAAACGAAAGAAAGTAATACAGGGTGATAGTTATTGAGTTCAAAATTTTCAAAAACTACTGAGTTCAAAAATTTTATTCAAATGTTAAAAGTAACTACAAATATTCGGATTTAGTTTGACATAAATTTATCGTTCTGCATTCATCGTGTATTATGATAAGTTATTAGTGAAACGTCTATTTACAGTACATTATTTTTATTGTCTATATACTTTGTCTCACTATATGAAAAAAGCTGCAAGGCAGTGTGGGAAAGCACGTCACTATTTTTTCACCTCCGCCCCGTAAAGTAGTCTCCGACTGCACACGCGTAGTCCTCAAAAACATGAAGCACTGTTTCAGTTTCATGTTAGCCTCTATGGTTTCAGTTTCTTTTTTATTGGCTGCGCGTTGATCTGAATGAGATAACAATTGCAGGGCTCGACAATTTCCAAAAATCTGAATAGACAGTTGGCTACCTCTGCAATTTTCATGGTAGCCAACCCAAAAGTGATTAGAAGATTGACTCAACACAGGCACACTATTGGACGAATATCAAGTTTAACGATCGAAGTAGTGTTGCCAGTTGTACACTATTTTCACAGGCTTTCCTGATAGTTTTGAATTGGGCAGATTTTTAAAAATATAATTGCAGTATATAAAATGGTCAAGTCTGGAAAAAAGTTAGCCTGACCATCAAAAATTAAAATGCAACATACCACCAGATATATCGCTCCTGTCTTATGAGCGCAAGGGCACTAGTTCAAATCCCATGTGCGGTTTTTTCTCTTATTTTTTATTATTTTTTTCAATAAATTAGTTTTAATAACCAGATTTATCTTTTAATATTTCATTCAACATTATTCGATGAAAATTCATCCAATGATATCAAATTGCTTTGTATAAATATAATGAAATGAATTAACGTTAAGTCAAGAAATACGTTAATCAGTAAAATAATAATTATTAAACAGAAGTTCACAAGGAATAAGTTTTCCATTGCGAACAGCATTTTGCACTTAAATAATATGAAAAACTTAAAACTGAAACATGGCGCATGGCTGAGAAATTCCAGCCATGCGTCATTAATAAAAGGGAAAAAATGCCCATGGAATTCGAATCGGTGCCTCATGTGCCGACAAAGTAATCACGAAGAATAAATACTATGTAACAAACTGGAGAAAAGACCACGCCTGCCTTCGTATATATAGTAATGTAAGTAGACCTTCTAATCAGCTGACGCATTGGTCAGTAGCTGAGTGGCTACCATCTGTTTGAACATTGTAGCCAAAGTGGAATTTCTGGTAGCAATTGGCTACCAAAATATAGGATTTGTCGAGCTCTGCAATTGGTAACGTGGCTTTCCCATACTGCCTTGCAGCTTTTTTCATATAGTGAGACAGACTTTACATTCTTTACATTTAATTTCTTATACCCCACTTCTTTCTTTTTCTGTAATTTCTTTTTTATTTTCTAATAGTGATATTAGCTTATCTTTTGATCTGAACATATTAAATAAACAATTGTTTTAACTGAATCTCGCCAATTGTTCAAAAGTTATCAAGTTTTTTTTTTCATATAGCTCAATAATTGCCACCCTGTATATAGGCCATGCAAATATATAATTTGTACAAGGTAATTATGAAACTACAGGTTTATTACAAAATAACTATTTATTACAGAACAACGTGTAAGATGTCAAAAAATAGGAAAACTCTCAAAGTTTACCTACATCACAATAAATGAAAGCTTTTAGTCTGGGACCAGCGTATCACACGGTAAATATCCAGGCGATTGCTTAATTCTTGCTATAAGGGTTGAATAAAAAGTAATGGTAACAGTGCTATACTTTTGGAAAAGCTTTATTATTATAGAAAACATCACTTACATTTCTTTAATGTAATCGCCCTCCATGTTTACCATCTGCCACACTAATGGAAGGCTTGAAACACCATCAGCGCGTCCATCTCTGTTGATGTCCCGAAATGATCGCCCTATGTCATGGATAATAGCGGTTTTTGTGTTGTAATAACTCCCTCTAAGTGGCTCTTTCATTTTGACAAAGAGATCGTGATCGCACGGGCTAATATCAGGTGGGTGTGACGGACATGCCATACTTCCATCGCCAGCGAAGCAGAAGATCCATCATGCCGTGTGACTCGCATTGTCATAAAAGTATGATAGGGGTCGTTTTCAGAAAGTGCCGTCGCTTTCTCCTTAAAGCTGGACGGGGTGGTGTTGCAAGAAACGACAGTAGCAGGCAGTAACTACTGCCTGCCTTGGTGGGACAGCATGGTGCATGGGCGTAGCTAGGATTTATGTTGGGGAAGGAGCAAGACCCACTTAGGGGGTAAGTCAAATACATATGTGAGAACATTGTGGAAAAGTGCACCAAATGCCAACTCCATATTTGCAGAATAAAGTTAATGCCATAACTCCAAAGTTTCGCCATGTACATCTTATTTCCACAAAAATCAAGTATTTGTATAAAATGTTTACTTGAATTACAGTATTACCCCTTGGATGTCATTAGTACGCTTGTACTAACCTCCGGTACTTTAACGCTCCGCAGTGTTTGACTGAATATCGTACACCATTATTGCTGACTACACTAGTTCCCTTGACCTTTCGTTCTCAACTCCCAAGGTCATGTGACTCACGTGACTGATATAGCAGCAGTGCTGGTGATTCCAGTACTTTTTATCCAACCTTTGTATACGTGGATGTCCACATCGATGGTTTCAATGGCATTAAAATTCGCTGTCGTAACAGCGTCCTGCACATGCCCCCACAGAAAAAAATTACAAGGTGACCTCTTTGGCCAAGAGCGAAGTAGTGCCACGGTCAATGCAGAAGTGAATTAGATTCATGCAAATAATTCCGTCACCATCTTGTTGGAACTACTTCATCTAATTGTGGGATTAGGAACTGCTCCAGCATGCCACAGTAGGCCATCAATTACAGTATCCCGGACCGAGCATAACAACGCACGAGCCTGCGTATCAAGCTCATTATAAACTTCGAGTTCTTATTTATTGATGCGGTATCTTACACGTTGCTCTATAATAAATAGTTACTTTAGTTTCTAAACACGTAAAATACTGTAGTTTCGTTCATTTAATAAAGCGAGAGAACATATTTACCACTCCCTTGATAAAATCAGCCTCAAATTTATTATAGATGTTCGATTTCATCCATATTTTTGCAGATGATTGTTTCTTATATCCAATAAGATTTAAAAGATTGACGTCACAGAAATGTTGAGAAATTTTATATTTTTTCCAAAATTGCTTTTTCTCATTCATTATAGATGGCGTTTCGCTACAAACTGTCATGTCTGGATACTTGACAGTGGAGTTTTCGAAAATCACAATGCTCGTGCGTACAGGATATGACAAATAGTACTCTATGCGATTTTCTATAAGGTACAAGAAGATAGCTGCGTGTAATAAGATGATTATTGATTTAATTCTTAAAAAGTACAACACGACAGATTTCCAGCTGGCATTCTCTGTATCTCTTATCTTCAAAATCTTGACAATTTCTCTGTTGACTAGAGAATACAATCCGTGGACCTCGATTCTGTTTTTCATTTTGATTGAAATTCGTAAATTATTGGACCACAGAATCAAATCGCATAAGGAGAGAATAGACAGTCCCAGATAGAGTCCGAGGTTTCCACCTATGTCTATAAGTAAATTGGTGAAGTCGTAAGTAGAGCGTTCTTTCGTGATAGAAATGTGGTTTTCATGAACTACAACGATAAGACGAGATATATTTTGCTTACTGGCCACTTCTGTAGCATTCAACTGAAGCGATAATGACTTGCACATCCGCGGACAGTGACAGTGCTCATCAGCGTCCAATCTTTTTAATATGTCCATTACCTTTAGATATTCACTTTTTGTATCATTTGAAATGTTACACATTGGTAAATCAACTTCCTTCGGCAAAAATGGAAATCTAATATGAAAATATAACGGCAATTTTATAAAGTTTCTTATTTATTAAGCGAAGTACAAAATTGTATAAATATTTTATCCAAGATAATCACAAGAAATACAGGGTGTAACATAAAGGGTTCATCACATTTCAATCGTAAATAGCTCGGCAACCGTTGGTCGCAGGTCAATGAACCGCACACCATTTGAAAGAGGGGAACCGTCAAGTTTTTCTTCAATGCATCTGGAAGACGCAAGGTCATTCTAATACGGGGTATTAGAGCAGCCTTGGGAAGACGTAGGGAGGTCCCAAAAGTTACTGTCAAGATGGCGAATGCACAACACAAAGCCTTTTTGTGGCCACCTTGATCCCCAGACCTCACTGTTTGTGACTACTTCTTGTGGGGATACGTAAGGACCGTGTTTTCCCACCTTTCAGGAAAATCTGGCGGAGCTAAAAACTCTAACAGCCGCCATTCGTGAAGTGACTCCAGATATGGGAGGAATTTGATTATCGGCTTCAACAGATTTTTTATTTTGACAAAGCCGACAAGGTAGAAAAAAATCAATAAAATACAACTAAAACGGAAAACATGTAAAACAACAAAATGTCAAAAATTCAAAGAAGGAAAAATAAAGAGGATTAGTAAAGTTAAGACTAACAAGGGAATCCCTCGAACATGTATGTCACAGATTTCCACCAAATTGAAATATGTTACTTAATTGAAGCTACAATAGATGCTTGCAAAATAAGAGTGCGGATTTTTGTTTCTTTCAAAATAAACCACGAAAACGAAAAATTTGAGCACACGGAACTCCATTGTTAAAGCGGTGTATTAATGCGCTTAACGGAACTTCTTTCTTCCACTACTAACAGCAATAAGCACGAATCCACTTCAGGTGAAATAGACAGCAGCAGACGGCAATTGAATGGCTTCTCAAATTTCTAAACAAACTTAGTTTTTAAAAATAGATTATTACAATTAGCTAATTGCCTTCCAGTAAAAAATGTCTAGAGTAATTAATAACCATTTCCTTATTTTATTATTTCATTTTATTAAATAATTCGATAATCAAACACGGGGTTGGCTTCATGTGCAACGTCGAGTAATACTTTGCGTTGATGAGAGGGTATGTATCGCGGTGCTTTATAATTTTAAATAAAAATAGTATTCATGGATGCCTACCTCATCTTATAAATTATTTCGAGACGAATAATTGTACAGCAAAATTAAGGTTTTATGCTTAATAACAGTGCTCTAACTGCAATTCTTTGTCGATCGCCGCTAACAGTTTGCTTCCTCTCTTTCCGCCATGTTTTTTGAAATCTGCGCACTTCCGGGGCGCTTCACTGCCGCGTAACACTATCGCTTCCCGGTGTGCTTGCGCGCAAAAAAAAAGCTATGTCGGGTTCCCTTGTAAGTGTGATTAATAAAAAGAAAGGATTTTAACATCCGCTTAAAAATTGGTATAGACTTAAAAGAGAGGATGGTATCAGGTAAGAGGAACCAGCATCTTATACCAACAAAGGAGGTACTATGACGTAAATAATTCTGTCTGGTTAAAGGGACTCTAATAGACAAGTTGTTCCGACTCGTCGAATAAGAGTGATAATCACAATTACGAGAAATAGAGAGCAAAAGAGGAAGTGATAAAATTATTAGAAAGTTTGAAAATAAACAGTGATAATTGCAGGATATATAGCTGATGGATATCAATGATTCCATAGAAGTTAAATAGATGAGAAATGGATGCTGATTTAGGGAACCTTAAAGAGATCTGAGGAACCATTTCTAAACCCGAAGAAGTTGTATCCCAAAAAATAATGCCGAAACAAAGAGAAGAATGAATAAAATCTTGTAAACATTAAGGAGGAGCTTCAACACGTGAAGCAGAAATACATTTATACATTTATTAACAAAAAATTACTCCCGCCGAGTAGGGTAAGGCAAATAGCATACCCAGCGATCATCTATTTTTGCCCCTTTATCTGCACTTTTTTACCTTCCCCCCTCAAATTTTTTAATCAAAAAATTGATTTTCTCGAACATAGTGTGTAGAAAATGTAAAAAAAGCTCTATTTTCTTTCCTTTCTCATCATTTCCGATGGAATGACATATCACATGCCATGTGTTGCCATAGTTCTAACGACCAAGTGACTGCCACCCCCGCAATTCCGACACCACTGGAATAATTGGGTCTAAACTTCATAGTTGTCACGAACACGCGCAGTGGAAGGTGTGAGTGAACAAAGAAATTAGTTACAAGGAGCATACATTTATTTGATTTTTTAATAACCATTAACAAATTCAATTATAAAAGGATGACTTGAAATAAGCTGATTTAGACTAGTAAACAGCTTCAATTACAGAGCATTTGAATTTACTTCAAATAAAGGGAAAAAAAAATTATAAATGGTCATAAGGAGTATTCCTCTGACACGAGGAAAAACCCCTAACAGTACTGATAAACGGAAATAAACTTTCCGCAGAATTATATTCTTATAATTAGCGACTTGATTGTCGTTAGTTAAATCTTATGGAGAAAGAATTAAGGCCCTTAGCCTTTAGCAAGGCTTAATCCAGATTTAAATTTACCGACCCAAAATTTAGTTTGCTTTTTATAGTCCAAATAACAAAATACAATTATCTAAGTGTGAATGAGGTTATCTTATAATCTTGGAAAGAAAATGGTGCCTCTAGTTGCTGGTCGCGCTACACTGGTTACGCATAGGCGTTGAACGTCTTGAATCCGCTTGGCAAGGGAAGCTGCGAAATAAATTTAAGCAGCCATTAGTAACATGGAAAACAATCTAGGAACTCCAATCAACTAATTTTAAGCTAACGTCTAGTCAAAAAAAAAAATTAATAGCACCAGCTTTAAACAACCCCTAGATAAGCCCATCAACATACGCCCCCAACTTACGCTCCTTATACGCCAAAGAATTTACATGCAAAAAAAAAAGGTTAATTTTAACTATCCGCACAAATCGCGCGATGACTGATTTCGCAAACTGAATTGTCGCGATTCCTGTAACCGGCCGGGGGGAAACCAACTGCCCCCTGTAACCAAATAGGTTTGGGTATATATATCAGTTATTTGCCCCCGGAGGAGGACGTCGTAGACAGAACGCCGAAAGCGTTCGAATAACGGAAAACACTGACCAGCGAGGCCCGCAGGGCCGAGAGTGAGACTTGCGTTTGCGATTTGACTCGCGATTTGTGCGGATAGTTAAAATTAACCCAAAAAAAAATTACAAAGCGTACGCGCTAGCACACCAGCAAAAACGAAACTTATTAAATTCTAGTTATAGAGAGGAGAGAGCGGGGAGCTAATTAGGTAACACTCAGCTTAAAGTGACGCTGTTTAATTTTGAGTAAAACTGCGTCTTAAAAAAATAATACAGCATAAAGGAATTTCGGCTTACCTCGAGATTAGGGCGAAAGTGCCGAGACTCTCCCTTATATAGCCACGAACGGACCAAGGAAATATTCCGGCTACTACGTCGCTTGAAGAGAAACTTGCTGATTCCTCCTTCGGAAGAATTCGGTTGCAGTTCGAGATAATTAAGTCAGATACGTACACAAGGGCGAAACTTATACTCGGCGAGAAAAACTGCACGTCATAACCTGGTCCTAAAGCTGGCGTAGCTTTTATCGGGAAAGAAGTCTTCTGATCTGCAGGAGCGTTTAATTTTACCGAACGGGAATGACTGGCACTGTCGATACTGGCAGCAGTCGCTGAAATTGTTGTCCTCGGCTCGGTAGGAGTTTGCTTCGGGACGCGGGGCGGACCTTCTTCGTAAAAGGCTGCCTACGGAACCTTCAGTTGCACAGGAGTCTGCAGAAATAGCTGGAGAAAACTAAGGGAGTTTTATGATTAATTACAGTCTCAGGAATATCACTGCTGTAGTTGCTATCGCACTGCTTGAGTCCACTCGCTGACAAAACTCGGGTTCTCGTACTTTCTCCGTCATTCGCACGCCCGTCGAAGCACTCACTCTCATTGAAGTCAGCCTGGGTTTCACTTTGCTCTTTTTAGAGCCCCTAATCTCAAGCGACTTTTCCCCAACGATCTCTGAGGCCGAATCCTTATTTTGAAGCTCCCGCTCGTCCATCTCCCTCTCGCGCAGCCGTTTACGACGCTTTTTGCGCTTTCTTCCGATCACAGGGATTATATAAAAACAGTTGTCCCCTGATTGTTGTGGGCGACATCTATTATCAATAATTGGCGACAGCCGAACTCTAGCATTATTTCTTAGCTTATTATTCTTGCTAAAAATGCTGGAGCCCGATACCGTCGCAATCCTTTGTGACAGTAGTACTGTAGATCTTTTGCCTAGAGGAATCTGTATACTGAATTTCACTCCTTTACGTACCTAAATAGTACAAAGATCTTTTGTCCTCTCTGAATCCCACCCCCGTAATCCCGACCCCAGTGCACCAATCATAACCAAACTAAACAGTGAAGATGCATTCCGAATTTCAACCTTCTACTTCAAAAATGTAGAAATTATGAAGGGGACGGACGGACAAAATGAAACCAATAACTAGCTCCATTCTTCCGTTACTTAGTGATACTAGGATCCCCCTATGATTGAAATTCGATAGATTTCTGAGAAAAAAAATATACGTGTTATTGTTGTAGTTTTAATCTTGCTTATTACCATTTAGATAATATATTTAAAGCATATCTAAAGACATGTCCTCCCTATCTCTGCGTCTCTCCCCCCGTCCTGTCAATGTTCTTCTTCAAGACATTTAAATTACCTTTTAAATAATAAAAAAATTCATTTGAACTACATTTGAAATTACATTTGGAGTGAATGTCATTTAAATAGAGAACAAAAAAATTAACCCAACAAATTGAAAGCAGCAAACTTTTTCACAAAGCAATTTGACATGAATACAACGATTCTCTGACAATTTCAAAAATGACGCGTAAGCAATGTTTTTCAAACGAACATCAACAATTAAAATGCTTTCAAATGAACGTCAACAAATGATTTGCTTTAAAAAAAAAAACAATAAAAAGGCAATGCTACATGCGTTGACAAATATGGCGCGCAACCTGTTCCTTTTTGAAACGCTTTTATAACTGTGTTAATGTGAACAAATATGCAAACAAAACATATTGTGCAGATCTACAGCACAGGACCTTTCCAACCATATACGTTTCATGAGTATTCGTCCATGTTAACACAGGGGAAAATGTATGACAAAAAATGGGTTCCCGTATTTATATATAATAAT
>JAHWFO010034948.1:3390486-3405114 GCA_023313115.1 Rhysida immarginata | reverse complement strand
TCCGTTACGAAAGTGGATAGACGAAAACGAAAAATCCAGGTTAAATGAAAAAAAAATAAAAGTCGTATTTATTTTTCTTTTTCGTACTTTTTTTATTTTTTATTTTTATTTTTTTACTTTCTTTATCTTTGCATCATTCACTTTAAATCGGTTAACAATAGGTCGAATTTGCAGACTCCCAAGTAGGGCATACGTCGTGAAAATAAAAATTTAAGAAAATTATTTTGGAACTTTACGTGGTTCATAATTCTATGAGTAAAAGAAGCAAATTTATAAATAAGGCAGGCTACCCTGATGAAGGCAGGAATAAGAGTGAAGACCGGTTGGTATATATTTTTATCAAACATGCTATGCTGTAAGACCACAATCCATTATGCAATAAATACGATACAGAAGAAACTCACATCTGCGGCTATTCTTTTTAACATTCACCAATATACATGAGATTCACCTGAACGTAAGGATTAGTAAATACTAATAAAATAGATAAGGTTTAATATCACGCTGAAGAAGATGACGTAATCATCGAAATTTAACCTTTGCTTTTCTATTTTATTAGTTTAGCACTCATCATTTTAAAAAAACGGGCATAAAGATGCTTACTTAAATTCTTTATTGTTCTGCTAATAGATGAAGACCTCTGTTTGCATTAGTTAAACGTTGCCTTGCCTGTCTGTGTCTTAATCTGTCTGCTTCTAAACGTTGACTGCGCTGCTCTCCCCTTTATTGCTTTGTGAAGAGTTTTGAAATATCTCTCCTGTTGAAAATAAACTCTGTAGAAAATGGTAGTTTATAGGCAACACTTAGTATATAGGGTGTAAATTAAATTTGGGTGCTACTTGGAGGTTCGTTTCATAAGATGAAAATATTCTTGGAAGTTTTTTAATACGTTTCAGCAAACGTTTCGAGAAAAATTACCGAAATGTGGTGTCAAATTTTTATCGTAACACAAGAGCTAATAGCACGGCTTCTATGCCAGCTATCTCCTTTATCTACGGGGAGTACATAGTCCATTAATCGTTCAATTTTATGTGCATGTATTCTAACCATGTATGTCCATTAGTTTCGGAGATAGGCGCTCGATGCGGGACTTACCAGGGAACCATCCGAACCTGTACAGGGAACTCTTTGTTTCGCGCAAGCATACATTGGAAGCGATGGCATTGCGCGATAGCGGTAGCGGAAGTGAGAGAAAAAAACCCATGGCAATAAGGTGGAAGCAAAATTGTTAATGGTGGTCGTGAAAGAATTGCAGTTATAGCAGTGTTATTTAATAAGCATTGATAAACACAAAATCCTATTATAATTTTACTGTATAACATTCGTCTCGAAATGAGGAAGATGAGGAAGCATCCATGAATATTTCTTTTATTTAAAATTATAAAGAACCGCAATACATAATCCATCACCAACGCAACAAAGTTATTAATTACTATACAGATTTATTTATACTGGATATCAATTAGTTAATTTTAATATTCCATTCAATTGTCGTTTACTGCTCCTTCGTAGGAAGTAGTTCAATTGTTTTCATGTGAAATGGATTCGTGAATATTATTGAGTGGTGTAGGAAAGAAGTTCCGTCAAACGCATTAAAACACACACCGCTTTAACTTTAACCCTTTAAGGAGTCTTTGTATGGCAATGTGCGCTCAAATTTTTTCGTTTTCGCGGTTTATTTTGAAAGAAACAAAATTTCGCGATTTCTTATTTTGCAAGCACCAATAAAATTTTGTGTGAAACTGAGTTATCGGTTCATATGGTTCCCTTGTTAATTCAGTGTCCGCACTACCGGTTATGAATTATGTCCCGCATCGAACACATATCTCCGAAACCAATGGACATACATGCGTATAAATGGAACGATTAATAGGCTATGAACTCCCATAAGCCGTCCAATTTTCGTGGACATGACTGGCATAGAAGCCGAATTATTGGCCCATGTTGCCAACAAAACTTGACGTCATCATATTTCAAAGTTATTTTTTTCGAAACGTATGCAGTCTAGTAAAAAACTTCCAAGAACATTTCGTCTTATTTTGTCCTTAGGAAACGATCCCCCAAAAAACACCAAATATTTAATTAATACCCTGTATAGAAAATCGAAAACTATAAGTAAATGTGTTATAAAATGTTTTAATTTTTTCTTGTCTTTCTCTTTTTCTTTTAAACTTTGCCTATTGGGTCTCTTTAATAAACACACGCATAAATAAATTAATTGCTCTAGAGGTGCTTAAATTTTTTTTGAGGGTGGTTATTTTTGTCATGAGAAAAGTGTACGAACCCTGGAGAGAGAGAGAGAGAGAGAGAGAGAGATGACGTGTTAGCATATTACAAAAAATACCATAAAATAAATTACTCGAAATACTTATTATTCGAAGTATTTTTTTAATCATAATATAGAATAAAACAAAACTTACCATAGGTACTGTGGCGGTCAGTCCTCATAGCACAACAACAAGTTTGTGGAAAAGCGGATCTGTTTGTTGTGTTAGGTATATTTTTATCGTTTTGCATTATATGAGGAATAATCTCTCAAAATGTACGAGTTTCATTAGAAAAAAAAAAGTGAAGATTCGTCATCGTTTAGGATTGTTATTATACTATAAATATAGTAACGAGTTACTGACATTTGCAATCATTACTGAGTTGTCTTCTGGATGAAATTATGGAAATATTAATTTTCGTTCTTAACAGTAACGAGTCACAGAATGGTATAACAATTCGATCACTTCTATATAAATTATATTAAAGAAAGGCGAAATGCGTTCTTAATATTGTATATTTGACATATTCTTGGGGCGTGGTTACTTTTTTTTTTTGATAAGCTTCAAGACCACTCTCTTAAATTGCCTATCTCTTTCATAAAAATAGAAAATTTTATAAAAACGCTTGTATTTTTAAAAACGCTCTTCGTTGATGGAGCATGACACCATTACGCAACTCATCAATCAATAAGATTAAATAATTCATGAAATCAAGTAGTTTATTAGGATAAAAAGTTTGATTTTTATATTCATTATCTATTGAACTCCTGCGATTTTTAAACATCATAACATTGTCTTATTCCCATAAGCGGACTTTTATGATACAGACTTTATAGCAATTTTTTTGATTAAATTTTTAAACTTTTGTTAAAGTTTCAAATACCTAATCCTTGCTATACGGTTATACTCCATTCGGTCGACTCGCATTCGGTCGACTCGCAATCGGTCGACTCGCACTCGGTCGACTTTCAATGGGCCGATAGGGTTAGTTTGTCGGCATTAATTCCCCCCTTTCGTGAATAACCTCTCCCAACACCCACCTTTCTTATCTGAATCGAAAGCCCATGATTCGAAAAGATATGTTGAAATTTTGAAAAATTTTGTGCGTATAAGACCAGTTTTGTGTAGCTATCTCCTCCGAAACGGCAACAAGCAGAATCAAATGAAATTAATACATACTTAGAGGGTACCATAAACTGTGCCTTGACGTATTTTTATGATAAATGGTTAAGCCTAGTTAGAGATAATTTTCTAAAAATGAAAAAATGAAATGACTATAATGTTCATACAAGCGAACCAAATTGAAAAAACTTGGCATGTGGAGACTCCTCTTATTAAGGCGATTGTTTTTTGTAAGTAACTTACTTGGCTTGATGAGTAAATAAACAGTAAATAAAAAGTAAAAATAAACTCACCTAAATAATAGACCGATAACAATGTAAAACAGTTTTATTCAATATTTAATAAAATGAAGGAACATTATTATGTGCAACTCGATTTAAAAGAACAATGGCATCCTCTACTGTTTGCGGCGAATGTTCATACATACGATTATAAGATTGATAACGCCGATTGAGTTCGGCATATTTAGCATTACCTTTTGATAGTCTGTGAGCGGCAGCAATGCTTGCTAGCTTTATCTCATAATCAATTTGCTTCTGTTTAATTGCATCGATGAATGCATGAATATTAGGATGGAATTCTTTTATTGATGTCTTCAAACTGTGATGAAAAGCTTCAAGCCCATTATTAGTTCTTGCACCAAAATTTTTGTAATGGTTCCATAATTCTCGTGGAAAACTGCTATTTTCATCAATCCAATTTTCGACGAAATAATCTAAAAGTCGTTCAATATTTGGTACTGTTTCAGGGCTAGAAGCCTCAGCATGAATATAGCACCATAAATCATCGACTTTATCTAATGGCATTAGAGCCAAGGCGCACATCCGCTTAAATGTGTTCTTCAGTTCCTGACTCGCATTGTGGTATTCTTCCCGTAGACCAAGATTGTCCAGCTTCCGCCATAAGCACTGAGTATAATGAAAGTAGCATCCGTGAATGTTAATGTTGGGAAAGATGGTCCTAACTGCCGTGATCATGGATTGCTCGAAGTCCATTTGAATATTGGATGGATTAAAGTTCAAACCAAGATTGTTTGCTTTATCTTGAAATATCCTGAGCAATCGACGATATGTTTCTGTTGTTTTCGACGGCAGTAAACAATAGCCAACAGCAATTATTTGCTTCATATCAGAATGATCATGTTCAAGTTGTCCCGTTTCGACTTCGATGTGTATCGAATATAATTGCACAAATATGCTCGGACACGTAAAGAAAGGTGGAGTTATATAGGTGGGCGTTGGGGGAAGTCATTCATGAAAGGGGGGAAGTAATGCTGACAAACCAACCCTATCGGCCCATTGACAACTAATTGACAGTCGACCGATTGCGAGTCGACCGATTGGGATTCGACCGAATGCGAGTCGACCGATTGAGAGTCGACCGAACGGAGTTACCCCTGCTATGGTTATACCTATCCCAATAATCCAAACCGATGATCCGGATTAGTTTGAAATCTATTCGCTGGCTCTTCATGTTGGCTCTCCACCTGCTCAAATCATGCTTTCTTGGGGGCATGCAGCTGTACTCTTTATTGGGTGGGTCATTGTCTCAAATGAATTGATATACAGTAAACCTGTACTAACGACCACCTGAGCTTATCGACCACTTTTGCTTGGTCCCGCGGAAATTTACATAGGAAATCTACTAGCGTAACGACCACCTGTCTAACGCGACCAGCGACCGGCATTTTCGATCCTCTATGTATATAAACCTATACTAAAAAACCTGCCTATAACGACCACTTTATGCACCTAATCGTGTCCTAACCCAAATGCCAATTACCTCACTACATATTCTCTGTAACCAACCTGTCAGAATCCAGAGATAGAGAAATGCATCTATTGGTTCTGCAGCCAATAAGATTCCGGTTCAATACGCAGTACGTTCGTCAGCGGGAGTAGGCCTAATGCGTCAACATTTCCTACCCAGGAATCGGGGTGACAGAAAGAAAAAGAAAAGGTGCCTATCAAAAAAAAAAAAAAAATCCGCACGCGAAATTAAACAGAGATAAACCTTGGTTTTTTATTTGGGTAACTAAGGCATATTTGTTGATTTGTATGTTTTTTAATTAAACCTCTATATAACGACCAATTTTGCTTGGTCCCGTGGATGGTCGTTATAGACAGGTTTTACTGTAGGAGTTGGTTTGTGCCTGTTCGACACACGTAGCCAAACTATCTCCGGCGACTGTGTTGGATTGAATCTTCGATGATTAGTTGTTGTTGACACTTTTTCCGGATGATATCGATGGTAACGTAATCGCTAAGGCTGATTTCATTTTCTTGGGCGCAGTCGCGAAATGAGATTGCCACGATTTGCAACAGGAATACCTCGAATTTGTTCAGGTCTCATTTGAACAAGCTCCATATTTCTGAGCCGGAAAATAGACAGCAGGATCAGTATCCGAAAGAGAGGAAATTTCCTCTTCAAAGAGATATTGGAATTCTTCCACCAGCACTGTTTGAGGGAAGCAAATTGTTGTTGATTTCTGGTCTGTATGACGACACTTTCTTCTGCCAACATTACCTCTCATTATACCCTGTCTCAGCTTTAGTTGAGAGTGACGTCACGAGTGAAACTGTTATAGTTCATCCGCATGAAGAAATAGTTCGAATAATTTTCTATATAAAAAGTTTCAAAATTCTTTCTGCAATTATATTTCATATTTTTCTTCTCGATGTAATAAAAAATCGGCGGATAGAAAAGCCATTTGATGAAATTAAAAAAAAACAAACTAATTAAAATGAAGTTGATCTGTAGTCGAGATTATTTGATTGTAAAATGAAAATGGCGGCGTCTTGTTCCTACGTGAAGAACTAACGTGAAAGAGATGTGTCAGAAATCGAAGATGATAGAGTTTACACGAAGAGTATTAAAATATTTTAAACATTAACTTTAAAAAATGATATCGGACAGATACCATTCGACTAATCTACTTCGAGAAGCCACGTGATTATAGGACGGTCTAGCGTAGTACAAGTCTAATGGCGGAAGGATATGATGTTGTGCGCTATACGCGGTAAACGACGTCGTTCCGTGACGTCACTCTCAACTGAAGCTGAGACAGGGTACAGGTGGTGTTGCTTCTACTGTACTAGCGATCTAGATATTGAAATCTACATCTGCGTGATCTGGACACCTTCGACTTGTTACAATCCATCCGTTGCTAATATTACCTTGGTTTTGTGCACATTAATTTTCAGGCCGTGAATGCATGCAATGTTGTGAAGAAGATCCGTGGCTTCAGCATTTGTCTCTGTAAACAGAGAATCCTACCGCCCTTTTTTTTTTTTTTTTTATTCTGGTTTAGTTCCAATTCAAAATTTCGGGTTAACTCCGATTTCGTTCCGTCAACCAAGCATAAACCGGTTCAAACTGGGATTTTTTTTATTCCATCCACAATGTCCTTTGCAATTTTTTTTGTTTCATCCAGAATTTTAGATCATTTTTGGCATGATTTTGGCTGTCCAAACCACAATTGTGCTCCACCATGCTTTAGCTTGGGCGATGTTCCTCACAATAAATATGTCCAGGAACTGCGTGAGACTCGATTCATCGGGCCTTATTATAGTCTCTTCCATTGATCAACACTCCACGAATTGTTGCACCATTTTCTACTCTTTTGAGAATTAATACCAGTCACTAGTGGTAGCAATTGCAGCTCGCCCATAAATATTTGCTTATGGAGTTCCCTCCTCAGTTTTTTCTTTTGGGACACGAGCCTTGGAACTGAGATTGAGCTCTGCAGCTACCTTTGTAGCCCTTCTCAATATCCTTTTGTCTCTTTCAGTCAGTTGACAATGTCGTTTACGCTTATGCTTAATATATTACGCTGGAAACTGGATATACCGTCATAACTTTGATACTGTATCTCAAATAAACCGCGACACTTCAAAAAAATTGGGCATTTCAATCACAGAGGGACCGCTAAGCTCACCTCAACTCTTCAAAACTCGGGTAAGCTCTAATATGACTGAGTATTTATAGCAGCGCATGCAGTGAATGAAGAAATTATTACGAGTTTGCTACGTCCTTTTGAGACCACGCAGAATCCCTGCATCCCTGAAGGAAGAGGCTACAATATCTTTCAGCAGCAGGTAGCAAAAGATGACGGGCGCGATTGTGCATTTTACGAGGAATATGTGAACCGAAGGAAAATGCATCGTGAAATGCGTCTCGTATGTAGAGAGGACTGCATGTCACAGAAATTCAGGAAGTCAACAAGGCATCACAGATCAGAAGCATCCTGATCGTGTGTAGAGATTGCAACCGATTGCAATAAATGATCTGTGACGACTGGCGTGTTTCTCGCATATATATTTCTCATTATTCTTTGTCGATTAAAGGTTCTTACTTTATTTTTAGTTCATTTTATTTCTAATTTCTTATTGTTATGTCTCGTATATGATTAAAAATTTAGGTTGGAGCATAATATTTGTAATTTTCATCTCCGGTCTCCTTAATGTTCTTAATTATATTATAATCCATGACATTTGCTATTACTTCTCACTCCATACTAAATTGTTAGAAGTTTCGTATTATTTCTTATTAGTTTATTGTAGCAATAGCTGACAAACGTAAATGATACATCAAAGTAAAAAAAAAAATAAATAAAAAGAAAACACGTGAATTATTATTTCAAATTCATAATTTTTAAACTTTCTTTTGAAGAATAAAGGTTCTCATTTTTTTACCATTGGAAATTTATTATTCGCTCGCAATTTAAAATAATTCTAAAAAACAATTTATGATAATGTTCCTGTTTGTAATAAAATATTCTTTAAAATTTTGATTAATTAAATATGTATGTAGCGTTTGATCGATCGAATATAAATATTTTACGCGATTACATATACATTAAAGGTTTTTATTTACTGAATTAAAATATCATTTGTTGTAAGGAAATGTTTCAGTGTTTTTCTCTTTTTCTTGTAATCTGTTGCACTGCAGTGTTCGTGCGTGACAATTTCAGCCCCTTTCTTGTTTTTTGTTGTTTTTTTTTTGACGTAATGAAACATAAACTGTATGCATTTTAAATGTTGCATAGTTTGTTATATAATTTTTTTTAAGCGTTGTAAACGTGAACCGTTTTTACAGCATTAAATATTAATAATTACTAAAATAATACAAAATCTTTCAATTTTTTTTCCTTTCTGAAATAGGTTGAGTTGGCGTTATTGATACTTTGTCTCGGAAAATATTAATTATTAATATTAAGCTTTAAGTTATTAAAAAATTAAACTTCTTAAAAAGTACCAAGTTCGTAAAAATTACAGGTCACGGTCATTAAATTCTGGCAATATATAAGTACTCATGATTTAATGAATGGTGAATCTTAGTTTTAATTATCATTGTAAATATAAATTCGAATAATCGATGCGTGCTTTTGTGAACAGTTAAATTTGAATTAATTTTCCTTAATTAACTAGTACATTTTGTCATTATCATGAAAGACATCTACACAGAATGATCATTTGAAACTGGACACTTCTGTTTGTTGTAACAAATGAACATGTCCTGTCCAAGCAGCTGATCAAATTCTAAAAAAAAGTACGAAAGCTGTTTTTCCAGAGCGAATAAAAAGTAAGAAGGAAAACTTCCGAAGGGTGATTCCTCAAAGAAAACGGAACAAAAAACTTGTTATCAACATATGTCCGGAAATGCATATTTGCCTCGGTAGATGGCACTGAATGAACGACATCATTAAAGCACTAGATCCTAATCTAGTGCTTTAGACATCATTCTCTCATAACACTCAGTGTGCTTTTCAGTGTTGCAGTTTGTGTGATTTGAGCGAGGCAATTAATGATGCGACGTATGGACGCTTGCATTGCATCCCATGGCGGCCACTTTGAACGTCTTCTGGATGAAATTAATGCCATCTAATGTGTAATGTCATGTGCCAGTACTAATTGCTTTATTGCAGATTCACCGTCTATTTCCGGTTTATGTTGATATGAACATTCAGGGGCGTAACCAGGATTTTACATGGGGGAGTAAAATATAGAAGAGTTTTTTAGTAGAAACAAAGAAAACAAATGAGCTTCAGCAGATCAGGGAAATAAAAGGGGGGTTCATCCGAACCCCCCGAACCCCCCCCCCCTAGTTACGCCCCTGACATTTTTGTTCCTTTTCCTGTCAGGAGTCACCTCCGGAAGTTTGTCGCCATACTTTTTATTCACCCTCTGTAGAAAGGCTTTACGTATACTCACATGGAACCGAACCTACCCCACTATGATAGCGTTATTTTAACGCATGGCGTACCCCAAGGATATATCATGAATGCGCATTATAACATCATCTGCGAACGACACTTTCTGCAGACACCTTTCATCATTTTGCAGGACAATGCTCGGGCGCACGTCGCGCAATCGGTAGCTGATGGTGCTGGAAATGCTCTATCATTTCCCATATTCCCCGGACTTAGGCCTCTGTGGTTTTGATTGATACCGAAGATGAAGGAACCGTTTCGCGGCATTCGCTTCATAAGCGTTTTACAAGCGACAAACCGTAACGTTGCGCTTGACTACCCTCCCCCAATGGTTCACAAAAGCCATATATTTTCAAAGGGTTTATCTTTTTAATGAAATTAGTAGAGACTTTGCAATATTAGAAAACTCGCCTCCTCAACCTCAAGCCTCCAGACCTATTCCCGTCCAAGAAATGGGTCTCGTTCAGTGTTGCCAGGTGGTACTAATCGAATACCAGTAGAATTCAGTCAGAAAAACTAGTGGTATTCAACATTTCCCAGTAGATGCCAGGAATAATAATTTTTCTTACAAAATTAGCGTTAGAGGATTTTAAACCTTTTTAATTTCAAGAGACGGGCCAAAATAAAAATTATTACTTATTAATTAAATTAGAAATAAAAAAAGCTTCAAATCTCCTTTTAACTATGAAAATTAAAAAAAAAACATTTTAAAAAGTTTGAATACACTACTGCAGTTCATGATATTTAATGATTTAATATTTACAAGCATTCCCAAGGGATGTATCAAAAAGTAGAAATGCAATGAAATTATTTAGCTAGTTAGATCAAATCAATTAGCAAATTCGCATCGGCATATTGTGAATTTACATAAAAATTATTTAATTGTCTCTTAAAATGGATACGCATTTGTGGCCACTATGAATGTATAAGAATACATATCTTTGTTCATTTTCTTGAAAACGTGATTGACAAAGAAAAAGTAGAAAGAAAGAAGATAAAATTAAAATAAAAAGGAAATTTATATTTTTGTCCGCTTTGAAATTCATAGTTTGAATGCGTCATTATTCTTTGAAGGTAGATAATAGATATTTAATAAAAAAATAGAATAAATAAATCAAAAATAAAAAGCTGATGTTTCGGATAGAGGCTATCCTTTGTCAAAGCAGGGAGGATGATTCTCTAAAAGAAAGAGAATATTAGAGAAGTATCCTGAAGTGATCTTCCTTTGAAATTAGCCTTTGAAGGTAGGTATGAGAGAAATGTTAGGAGAAAGCATAAATCATGAGTAGTCCAAGAGAAAGAGTTAGAAACTAGTAGATAGCCTAGTAAACCAGTAGATTTGCCAACAGTGAAAAGAAATGCTAGGAGAAAGCATAAATCATCAGTTGACCAAGAGAAAGAATTAAAAACCAATAGACCTCCTGGTAAACTAGTAGACCTGGTAACACCGGTCTCGTTACTCTTCCTTGGTCCTTATTTCAACCGCCTATCTAAATTTCTTTCTTTATTTGGCCTTCCGGTCCTCTACCCCCTGTTTTCGTATCTTAAACCCTCCCACCCAAACTAACACCGTTAATTTTTCCAGTTCCGGTGTATACCGTTTAAACTGCAGATTTTGCGACAAGTTTTACATAGGATTGTCGTCCCGCAACTTCGCCGTCCGTTTTAAAGAACATATGACATCTTACTAGAAGAAAGATGACAAATTCCATTATGCCAACCACCTTGTCGTCACTGGACGCGCACTCAAGAAACGTGAAGGGGCAACTCCTCCTAAAGATAAAGCCTGAGCGCGTAAACGTCATACATTGTTACATCATCATCCGAAGATACGTTTAATCGCATTTTTACCAATAATAAGCCCTGAAATGCGATTAAACGTATCTTCGGATGATGATGTAACAATGTCTGACCTTTTCGCGCTCAGGCCTTATCTTTAGGAGGCTTTGGAAGAGGTGAGGTCTGTTCTCCACCTTTGTAATGACCCTTTCAAGATTGCAACTCTGGAATCCATAGAGGTGTTTAAAGCCAAGGACTCGTCTCCTGATCTCTTCCTTAACTGTCAAACCGATTTCGACATTTTCTCTATTCTAAATTCTATCTCAGATTTACTGCAATACAGTACTTTATATTGTATTTTTATTTTCCTGTTCTTTATTCAATTATGTTATTTTAAGTGTATAAGTATTTTATTCTTATTAGTCCGTTTTTGTTATCACTTGTTATATTTTTCTGTTTTCATTCTGTTGGTTTATTTCTACATTTTGGTGTACCCAATCTCTTCTCTTCTCCTTTCGCTGTATTCTTATCCAGTCATTATACGCCTATGCTATTTATTTTCTTTCTACCTTTACCCAATCATCGTACTTTATCATGGTACCCAGACTATTATTCATTGCCTCTGTCCTGCCATTCGTTATATTTTATCCAATCAAATTATTCCATTGTACCATATGTCTGCATATAAGGGCGAGAAGTCTCTTGTGTATATCCTTAATAAAGCCGGGAATAAATGGCAAAACTAGTCGGAAACTCTGTTTTCCCGTTATTGTAATGTAAAGTCTCTACCAATTTCATTGCTAGGAGCAATACTAAAGAATCCCAATTTAATGTCTATTTTATTAGCATAGAGAGGAAAATTAAACTTTTGGGCATTTGTTGAAGAAACATCGTATTTTATGAGTAAGAGTTTCAATTATAAAACTGAATTAATAATAAATAGGTGACAAGAAAGAGACCGTACTTTTTACATAAAAACAAGTTTTATTCTTTCTCCCAAGAGATTAAAAGATAGGGTGTGTTTCGATAGACTCACGGACCTCATGATAGTAGGGTTTTCTCTCTCTGAATCGTTTCGATAGGTTTTCGTGCGGTGGTCTCGCCCGTTTCGATAGAGCCGAGAACAGCGAATAGGGAGAACCTCACGAGACGGGAGTCTCGGGCCCCACGAAACGGTCCGAGCTATAGAGGTCGTACAGCTTCGTGAGAACCGATCCAGCTTGTTTCAAGATGACGGGGGCAGCCAACACCACCTAGACAGAAGGCCTACGCACAGAAACTGTATACATTGTTACATCATCATTAAACGGCCAAATTTAGGGCTTATTATTGGTAGAAATACGATTAACAATAGCCGCTTTAGTGTGATGGAACAATGTATGACGTTTCTGTGCGCAGGCCTTCTGTCTAGCTGGTGTTGGGGCAGCCCGTTTCGATCCTGTATGGGTAGATCGGGTATCGTGGTATTCTCGGAACTATAACGCGATGGTACAACATGTCGATGTCTACTTTCAACAATGTCAACAGTAAATTAAAGTTAGTGTTAGAATTAAACAAAAAATCTCTGATACAGCGCAGGAAGAAAGAGTGAAAACCAAAAGTGAAACAGCGCCTGAACAAACATTACCTCCCTGTAGCGTTTCGATAGCATGATCGTCGCGATTCTCACTTTAGCTCACTGGCCACAGTTAACACGAGTTAGCTCTCGCTAGGTACGTGAGTCTGTCGAAACATACCCATAATGTTCTAACAACGTATGGGAAAATGCAGGGTGTCCGTAAAGTCTCTCCGCAGTGAAAAACAAAAGTAATAATCCAATAAATGAGAAAATATAGAACTTCCGTCCAAATGCCTATTACACAGTGTACTTGTCTCCACATTTAAAAACTTCAGTTGTTGCATTCAAACGTTTTTGCGTTTCCATCTCAGATTGACTTTCGATGGGAATCGTCATTTTCCACTGCGGAGAGACTTTACGAACACCCTGTACCAAAACTCAAATCTTCAGAGCACTAATCTTCATAGTAACGGATATTCCATGATACAAAATCATATCAAACTTTCAGCAAGATGCATTATTGACCTGTAATGAGCAATAATCGACGAAGATGTGAACTCTCCACCATGCAGACAATACATCGAAGCCAACAATCTTCTACAATTCCTGCAAAGCATATTTGTGTCTAAATGATAAAAAAGTATTACTTTAATAAATTCCAAAGTATCTGAAATCTCCATATGAAAAAGCGCGAGACTAATCCCCTATTCCCATCTGAAACTGCGCGTAACGCTACCCAAACCACTGGGGGTGGCCGTGGCCTGGTTGTCTCGTCGGTTGGTTCGCTGATCGATTGAGTTAAGCAACTTCAGGCGCGGCCAGCTGCTGGCTGGGTGACAGCCAGTGGCTTGAGGACCACTGCTGGATGGGACGGCTGTTTGGGGCACAGCTGTTGGGGGACTTTAGTCTGACCCATTTGCTGAGTGACCAGTGCTGGTTGTTCAGCAGCTGGTGAAAGACACTGGTTTGTTCGTCCGCCAGCAGCTCTTCCATCATGAACCCCCGTGCTTCGGAGGGCATGTTAAGCCGTCGATCCCGTAGCAGTCGTTAGTTACTGGGATGGCGTAAAACTTCCTCGAAAGAGTAAGTGCCGCAGATTATCGTTCTGCGATAATCTACCCTCTGTACAAGATAAGATACCCAAACCACTGCCTAAGATATTATTATACAGGGTGGTCCATAAGTCTGTCCCCCCCCCCTTTTATTTTTTGAACCGAAGCAGATATGTCAATTTTACAAACAGTCACACTGCACAAGGAAAACTGAATGTTGATATGTCCACCATGTAAAGCATGCAAATCAAAAAATTAACATAAATTACCATACCCACATTTACTTTCATGCGGAAAAGCAAATAAAAGGCATGTTTCAGCACACAGAAGACAGAACAATTCCAGGATGGCAAGCTACACTGTTCCGGAAATGTCAACATGATCAACAGTTCACCACGTGATTGTGGGTGATTGGTTGGTCCGATTTGGATGATTTTTTTTGGTTTTGTTTGTTTTTTTATGCTGAACAAGTTTGCAATTGGGTTTTTTTCTCTATCCCTTACGGTTTTTGAGATAAATTTTGACTGTGTCCTAATTTGCATATTTGGGATGATGAAAAGTGCACCATGGGATAGGCCACCCACAACTTCCTATTCATTGGATTCATCAAATTTGACATATCTGCTTCGGTTCAAAAAA
>JAHWFO010034948.1:3367707-3390386 GCA_023313115.1 Rhysida immarginata | reverse complement strand
CTGGTAGTAATTAATAAATGACCACATCCATGGTCATAGACCCAAAACAAAAATATTATTAAAATGATCACACCCAACTTAGAACAAAAGAATTATCAATTCATAAAGGGCACAGTCAAGGGCGTCGGCACTCAACATGACCCCACCCGAACATGGGGGGGTTTCACACATGGCGTCACACCATTTCAGAAGCCTTCCATCCCTGTCACGTGGGCAAAATTCTAGGAATCATCCTCCCTAGAACCATAGTATTAGAAGGAGGAACCTCCTAATACTATGCTAGAACAAAAATTCTAGGAGCCAGGGGGGGGGGGGGGGAGATGCGTGGACCCCTCTTATTTTTATTACAAATATTTAAATTTCTTATTATTAAATTTTTATTGGTGATTTTTGTACATCTTAATAAATGTAGTTGAAAAAATTTTAATTACATTTTTTCTTCCTCTTCAGCTTTCCCGCTTCTATGTGGGGTCGCTGTTTTTGATGAGCTTTCTCCATCTCTGTCCTCCGTCCATTCCCTTCTGAGACCCTTTGATTTCAGATCTTCATCCACAATAACTTGCCATCTTCTCTTGGGTCGTTCTCTTTTCCTCCTTCCCTCCACTTTCATGTTCATAGCTCTTTTGCCAATGTAGTCCTCGTCTCTTCTCATTACATGGCCAAACCATCTCAGTCTATTTTCTTGGATTTTATTTTCAATATCTGTAACCTTCACTGTTCCTCGGATGCGCTCATTTCTAATCCTGTCTGCTCGTGTTACTCCACACATCCATCTCAACATTCTCATTTCTGCCACCTTCATCCTTAGTATATTGGACTTTTGTAGAGAGTGTTTCCATTCCATACAGCATTGCAGGTCCTCACCACCGTCCTGTAAACTTTGCCCTTTAGACGCACAGGGATCTTCTTATCGCAGAGGACTCCAGAGACTTCTTTCCAATTTTTCCAACCTGTCTGTATTCTGCTAGTCACTTCCCTACCAGTCTCACTCTATTCATCGACTGTCGAACCAAGGTATCTGAAGTGGTCAGTTTTCCTGATTGCTGTCTCCATCAGTTTCAGCTCCTCATTTTTCTGGGCATCTAACTTATGTTGCAGGCCATATATTCTGTCTTGCTTCTGCTGATTTTCAGTCCTCTGTCTTCCAGAGCTTTCCTCCAATCCTCTAGCTTTTCTTCGACGTTTGCTCTAGATCTTGCACAAAACTATATCATCCGCATAGAGCATGTTCCAAGGCGCTTTTTCCCTGATTTTCTGATATGACATCTATCATTATGTTGAACAGGTAAGATCTCAGTGCCGAGCCCTGGTGGAGACCCACTCTTATTTCAAAGCTAAAGAACTTACGGGCCTGTCCGGGATTTCAATGAATGTTTTTTGCCTTCCTTTCGGAAGTGTTACCTTCCCTTCATTTTAGCCACTGTAGCATTCTTTTTTCGCTGTGTTAGTTTTCCTCCACCCTCCTCGCCGAGAGATAGTATGAGCCTGGTGGAATAAGAACCACCATGGTTATGAGAACCATCTGGGAAATGATACGATTCCCCCCCCCCTCCCAAACGCGAATCCTGGAACTAAGTAATTGGATTCTAAGGAATTCCTAAAGCTTCATGTATCCGACGGTCTATTACCATTTAATCATAAAATGAGACTTATTTTTAATGAACATAATTATATTGAGATTGTTTTCAAACCATACATAAAAAATAGCTTAAAATTCAAAATTTGAAACGATATCTTACAGAATTTTAAAGTAAACAATCCATTATACCTCTTTTATTTGAAAGATATTGATCAAATTTAGCTAGCCATCTGCTGGATATTCAAAAAAATCAAGCATATTGAAATCGTCTTCGGGAGGAGTCAAATAAATATTATATGAAAACAATAATATAAGTATCGAAATTTTTACATTTTTATAACAAGTGTAATGAAAAGCAAAAATATGAAATACGTACACAGTTTTTCAAAATTATCATATCTCCAGCATTGATAGTATTTAGTGATACATATTGAGTGTATTATAATAAAATATATATTAATTAAATTAAATAAAACTCCTTTAATTAAAAGAAAACAAATAAATTAAAATAAATAATATAAAACAATGAAAAAAGTCACTCAATTGATAAAGTAAAAGTTGAAGGACGAAAACAAATGAAACAAAGGTCTTGTGGAGAAACTCAGATGAATTTAAATTATGAATAGAAGCTGTAAACTTTTTTTAATATATTACTAGTTTACAATCTTAAATATGCAAAGTAATATCTGAAGTACAATAGCCATTTATTTACATTTTTAAAATTCGTAAGGAAAGAAGGGTATTAGAAATCTGATTATTAAAAAAAACAACTCATGAATAAAGAATCCTCCTATTTTATAGAAGGATGAACATCTAAATACATTGCGCCTTTATTGTCTGTAATTGACACCTACTTTGAATACTAATTAATTAATTTCTCTTTACAATGTGGAAGAAAAATTAATTCTTTTTATATTGCTCTTCTTATTTAGTGATTTGCCCAGTGTATAATATTTCGCTTAATACCCATGCAAAGACTGAAATTAAACAGATACGGATTTTCCGAAACTCCTTAGGGCAGTTCCAGAGATATCTACAGATATTTTTTTTTTGTAGGCGTGTCGAAAATTCAGAGAATTCATATAACAATATTTTTAATCCATTGATTCTAAATATAAATGAGTGAAATTTCGAAAATGTTTTGCATATTTCTTTTAATTTTATTAGAAAAGGTTAAACAAGATCTAAATGTTATGTAAGACAATTTCGATTTTTAAATTTAATCTTAAAGAAATACGTATTACCGTAGTAAAGGGAAATTTTAAAATAACGAATTTGATGTTTTGTGTAAATTAATTTATGTGTAAATGAATGGTTTTGAATAATTTTTATTGTTGACTTTCGTCTGGTTTTGCACCACTTTATCTTTTTTCGTTTGTGAAAAAAACGCTAAACCTTTAAATTTAAAGCAAACCCTTTCTCCGAAGGCGATAATAGAGAGTGAGGAGATACCCAACATTAGACCTAAATAGTTCCCTATCTCGCACAGCATTTGAATAATCGTATAGGATGGAGTTTCTACATAATATTCAATCCAGTTGCTTAATAACGTCAAAAATAACACTGAGAATTTAGACTGTATGCTGTCTCTATTATTTTGTACTTCGTAAGTAGTCATTTCGCAGCTCATCGTACAATCACATTCCTCGGCATAAGAAAGCACTTTTTCCATGGCTTTGATGAACATCATTTGGGATTGATAAGCTTCTTCTTTTGTTGCACAAAATGGTCTTTCATGTACCTCCATGTAAGGAAGCCTGAAAATAAAATTTCTTCTTAAAAACATTCTTATGGCCATATCACTAATAATGTTGTTAGTTTGAAAGTTTCTTAACTGAAGTCTTCTTTCAGCAATAATAAGCCAAGTGTTCCTTGTCTCAACAATATAAGTTTATTTATTATTGCTGAAGGAAGACTTCAGTTTATTTCATTTTATTTTTTTTAATTTTTATTTGGTATTTTGGTATTTATTTGGTAAGTAAATACAATAGCATCTGCCCGGGGCCAGTATGGCCAAACGACCGACGAGTTTGGTCTCCGGGAAATGCAGACAAATTGTTACAGTACAAAATAATATACGAGGGTTGGGGCAAAAGTCATGGCAACTATTTTTTTTCTTGAAGATACCAGTCCGGTTGGAAAATGTGACATATACAGACGAAAGGACAAGGTGTTAACTACATGTGTGGACAACGAATAGCACTGAAATATGTAACACACTAATTTATTACGATAGTATACAGGGCAATATGGCCTTCACTGTTGCTCATCACTTGTTGACACACGTCCTTGCTGAAACTTTCCTATCCACCGTGCTACTGTACGGTATGGTAGAGCATTATTTCCAAGGGCTTCCACTAATTCACTGTGACATTCCATCACATTTCTCCCTTGGAGGACGGCTATTTTGATGTAAGCGCGCTGCTCAACACGGGTTACTTCCATCTCGCACGACACTCACCAACTGACTGATTTCACAGCCCTCGCTGCGCTACTACCAGCTATCACAGAGCCATCTGTTGTTCTGCATACACACAATGCCTGCAGAACTTTCACACGACACATATACGTTTGTGATCCGTTCACATATCTACAAGAAAAAAAATAGTTGCCATGACTTAAGCCCCAACCCTCGTATTATACATTGTAATTGATAATAAAATATATAATTAGTAACAAAGGATAAAATTTTGGAGTTAGCATTAAACGAATACGAGTAAAATTTAATTTATCAGTCACTCTGCAAATTAAGGTGCGTCTCAGAAGTTTAAAGAAACATGTTTTTGTTCAAAAGAAAAAAGGCTATTGAAGGTACATACAAATGCTTTAATTACTAGCTGTACAAAGCACTTAAAAGAAACTCCTGAAAAAATTATTCATGAAAACATAATAGAAATAAAAATATTCAACAAAATGGAATGGAATTTTGCGTGTCTCAAAAGTTTAAAGAACGACTAAAAAAACTCAACAGCTTAAATTGAACGACCATTTGCCTTGATTGTTTCAAATACTCTGTTCGGCATTGAGTTTATGAGGTTGAACAATGTTTCTGGTCTTACATTGTACCATGCATCTTCAATTGCTCTTTTCAATTCAAGAGTCGAAGAAAATTGACGTCCGCCGGCATAACTGCACGAGACATGATTCCCCATAGATTCTCTATAGGGTTCAAGTCTGGGCTTTTTGGGGCCACGTCATAACGTAAATATTTTGTTTTCTGAACCACTCCATTGTTGATCTTGAAGTATGGATGCTTGCGTTATCCTGCTGGAACACGAATTCTATGCCACACTAATGATCACAGACGGGAACAGATACTGTGTAAGGGTTTCTTGGTATGTCAGCTAATTTTCTCTTCCACTGATGAAAACCAAATTGCTGGTACCGTTGAATGCGAAGTCGCCCTAAACCATGACAGAACCACCTCCTTTTTGTCTTGAGTAAAAGCTCTTCGGTTCCTATCGTAGGTCGTGCCTGTATGATGCCCACCCATCAGGACCATCCAAGTTCCACTTCTTTTCAACATTGAACAACAACATCCATTCGTCTTTCCAGGCTATGTGTTCTTGTGCCCAACGTAGCCTTTCTTGAATGCGCTTGGCAGTCAGAGGCGGTTTCTTCATCTTATTTGGAGACAACATGTCCACTCGCAATTATTCGCCGGTGTACAGTGTCTTTCGATATGTTTAACCCAGTCACGTCTTATATCTGGCGAATAGAAAGATTTTTGTGTGGCTGCCAGACGTATAATGCGTCTGTCATCGCGAGTTGAGGTAACTTTGGGACGACCAGATCGTGGTCTTTGGTGGAACGATGAACTCCTCTTCAAAACATTATAAACCCCTGCTGTGGATCTTCCAGTAATTGTGACAATATCAGCAATAGATAGTCCGTTGGCTTTCAATCGCCAGATTTCAGCCACTTCATCGGTTGTGAATTGAGATTGGCGAGTCATTGTCGTAGGTCAATTGTGAGTGGAAGAAAAGCTTTCTTTGAAAAAAAATGACTGACTCTGCAACGATTAATACCCTGTCACTCGCAAATTTACATATTGGGCGTCTCCATTCAGCCTCTGAGGGTAGTTCTTTAAACTTTTGAGACACGCAAAATTTCATTTTGTTGAATATTTTTATTTCTATTATGTTTTCGTGAGTAATATTTTCAGGAGTTTCTTTTAAGTGCTTTGCACAGCTAGTAATTAAAGCATTTGTATGTAGCTTCAATAGTCTTTTTTCTTTTGAACAAAGACATGTTTCTTTAAACTTTTGAGACGCACCTTACATACTTTGGAACTGTCTTTTTTAAATATGAATCTTCAATCATTGAATCATCGACATAGATTAATGAATAAGTGATTTGAATTTTATTTGAACTTCATTTATTTATTTGTTTATTTCATAATTTATTTAACTTATTTATCTAAGTGGGTCAATTGCTCATCTAGGGTGAGAATGGGTGAGACCGGTTAGATAGGTCTCAGAATGGAGAATAACGGCAGAATGAAATAGAAACAAAGAATATTATAGAATTGGTAATAAATTATGACGGTGAGGGTGGGGGAGAATAGGGTAACAACGGGTTGGGGATGTGCAATATCTCTTAATGAGGCTTTTAAAGGTGGAAATGTTGGGTGAAAGGCGAAGATCGTGGGGTAATGTGGACCAAAGTTTTTTGCCAGAATTTGATATACTTTTTAGTTGGTAGTTCCGATTAATGCGTGGGAATCGTAGAAAGTTATAGTGTGACGTGTGTTGTAAGGTGGGGAAGTAGGTGATGTGAACAAATGTTGGGGGAAGGATATTATAATGTGGTTATTGAGTGCTTTGTATATATAGACTGCCAAGTTTGTGGGATAAAGTTGGTGAATTGGGGTTATACCTATTGTGTGAAAAAGATGTAACACAGGGGCGGGTTTGGGCAGCTTAAGAACGATGCGAACAAACCATTTTTGTAGCCTGAGTAAGCGGAGTAAATTGAGTTTGGTAGTTGAGCCCCAAAATTGAAGCATAGGAAAGGGTGAATCAGAGTGTTGTATAATAGGAGGAGGATTTTTGGGGGGAGATAGTGGAGGCGGGAGAAAAGACCTAGACGTTGGTTTAGAGTCGTGGCTAAAGTATTAATGTGAGTGTCCCAGGAGAGGTTATGGGTTAGGTGAATACCTAAGTATTTGAAGGATTTGGATGGTTAAATCTGTTGGGAGTTATAAGATATCGAAAAGTCATTTATATCAAATTTTTTGTGTAAGTCATTTTTAAGTTGAGAAAGTTGTTAGTGATATGGCCATTAGTTCTTTATAAGGAGCGTTGTATTCGAATTTCGAAACGTAGAAAAAAGACAGTGAAATGTTTTATTTCGTATAATTTAAAAATATTTGGTTTTTAATCCCTATCTACATAACATTAACGGCTAAAAGAAAAACCATCTGAAGTCATTTTTTTATTGGTAATTATTAAATACAGGGTGAGTCAAAAGTCGTTGGACACCTTCCATCTTGGATATCAATGTAATTAAGCAAATTCCAATACAGGAACTTTAGGGTGCTCTATCTGATGGAGTACTTTTCATCATCTCAGATATGCAAATTAGGACAGATCCAAATTCTATCTCGAAAACCGTAAGAGACAAAAAATTCCAATTGCACATTTGTTCAACAGCAAATTCCAAACAAAACAAAAAAGTTCACCAAAAACCGATTACTTATTTATAAAAATGTATTACACGAGTTTTGTGTTCACGGGCTCATTTGCGATTTCAGTAGGGAGCTAACACCTAATTCTGCGTCAAACTCGGCAAAACTAGAACCGAGGCCTTTTTACTGATTCGGCAGGCTTATTGCAATGAGGTGGAATTCGAACCTGCGGCTTGCGCCTTAGCGCTCTCGACCACCGAATCGGTTGAAATATCATAATTCCGGGGAGCTCCCGAAATGGAACAAGGCTAAGAGCGATATATCGCCGTATAACGAGATGGGGATTGTTAATCTTAAGTATGTATTTTGTTAATCAGCAATATAAAACACAATTACGAGAAACTGGAGGCAATAGTAAAGGTAAGAAAAAGACCAAAGGAGAACATCCGCACAGAAATACTTTACTGATTCGGATGATTATTGATTATTTCGGTAGCTAAGACTCTTTCATAAGTAAAATCTTTGAGCATTTAGTAAGTAAAATCACTAAAATGCCTGAAAGTGACATACTAGTCTAAAACTTGGTCGGTTCCTCACGTAGATTTTCAAAATTAAGACCGAGATTGATCACAAATCTTCGAGCTTGCGGAAGTATTTTGTAGGCAGAACAGTAAGGTTGCATGGCATCCCAGATGGTTCAGTAATGTTGAGATCTGTTGACTTACGTGGCCATTACAAAAGCCCCAAATGTAGATGAGTTCCTCTTAACCAAATAAATTCTGAAGAGTTCAACCCCTTTAGAAATAACGCAGGATATGAAAGGATATAACCTGCCAGAGATGTTGGCTGACGAAACAGGGGTTCCATATACAGTATGTGTACTTTTAGTTGACGCCCAACCCGACTACTTTGTTGAACGATACAGAGCTTTACACCTCTCCTGAGAACGGAACACCATCTCTTGTTACTTGATAACTTAATGTCCGATCTATAAACTTAAATGTGGGATTTGCCAACTCAAATATGTAGGAGAATTTCAGAGAAGAATGGAAACCAGGATTCAAGATGATTTCAGCTATGTCAAAAACCATAAACCTGAGATGTCAGGCTATCCCCAACACATCCTGACAAGTATACACATAGCCAATAAAGGTAACTTCAAGATTCTCCGTACCAGGGAGGATTATAGAAGACTTAATTCTTTGGAATCCTGGACATCTCTAAACATCTCCCGGACGACCTTATGAATCAAGACACAGGTCCTATAAATTTACCCGATTGGACGGGTCTGCTTAATTGTATCAGATCTTAACTTGCTTCTTCTGTTAGTATCAGATATTCCTTTTCTCTAATTGACCACCATTTTTTTGTTTACTTTATCTTTAACCAATCCTCTTCTTTGTGTAACCAATCAGGGAAATTACTTCACTGTTTTCTCTTATCGGCCACTCATCTGTATGTATTCTATTCGAATTGGAAAATCTTTGCATACTGACTGATGATCACCTTGTGTTCGAAATGTACATCTATACCAATAAATGTCAACTTTTTGTGGTCAAGTGGATTTTGAGTCCCCTGTTCTTTATCCTGTAATAACCACAGCCCCAGAGGTTTATTTTTAATTATATATGCCGTATTAATTTTGGCAATAAGAGAAAGTTCTTACTTGCAAGTGAGATTCGTTAGAAGGCGTTGTAAACACTTCTTCTGGCATTGTTTTGCCTCTTCCCTTCTGACACACTTTTTATTGGGCATGGAATATCTCCTCAGCTAGAAATGATAAGATAGATATGTTTTAATATTATTTAAATTTCTCGAAATAATTTACTATATTTACGGAATTTCTAAGGTTATAAAGCAACTAGCAGAGGACCCGGCATTGCCCGAGATAATTACACTTGTAGGTAAACAGAACAATCTCAAAAAAAATAAATTATAATTCCAAATTGGTTAAATAATAACTCAATACAGCACAGAGCGAAGGGACTATCCATTCTACGAAAAATCGGAAAAACAGGAATTCTAGGTGATATACCAGGACGTTATTTAAACTCCTCTTGACTTGCCTCAGATTAAAACAATGTCCATCTTCACCACCGGGAAATATCACTGGATACTTTGACCCAACTTTTACTTGCCCTTGACGTACAAGCTCGTATACCCTCTTGCTCTATTCGAAACTCCTGTTGTTCAGATGTTTCCAATGCCCATATAGCCTTTTCTCTTTTAGCTGCAGAGTTTCTCTGACCAATTCTCGTTCTTTCTCTTTCCTTTCCAGACACACAAATGTTTACCAGTCGTCTGGACGTTTGATAGGGAGCTGAAGGGAGACATGTGTGACTCCTTTGCCTCCTCAATAGACGCTGCCTTATTAATGTTTTGTCACTGCATCATCATTTTATGCTCATTATTAATAATTCTTGGAAACGAACCTTCAATCATCGCATTATCAGCATCTCAGTTTCCAAAATATTCACATTCACACAGAATACAGTGAAAATGTATTTTTATGAAATGTTTGAATCTACCATGCTACCAAATAAGCTAGATCAGCGGTGCCCAATCTATGGCCCGCGGGCCAAATCCGGCCCGTGAAGCTCACTCATGTGGCCCGCCTTTATATTCTAAGAATCAGATGCAAACTTCTCATTAATAAGATGCAACTATTCGGTAACTATAAAAAAAATAAAGATGCCCGCGAAATTTATTTCAGTATGAGTGCGGCCCTCGGATAAAAAAAGGTTGGGCACCGCTGAGCTGATATAACCCCGGCGTAGCTCGGACTCTGTTTTTTTAATTAAATTTTGCAATATCTTAAAAATAAACAAATGAAAACGCTTAGAATTAATACAGTAAAAATTCTTAATGAAAATTCGAAAACTTTTTTTTTTAAATGCTCACAATGGATAGACCTTTCCAAGTATGCTACTGCTAGCCTAAATAATTTCTTAGTCACGTAATCTTACTTTAGATGTACACTTGATGTTGTTGCAATTCCCACTCTGCTCTCGATGTCTTGAAGCAAAACTTGGCCCTTCATCACTTTGTGTAGTCTAGTGGCCAATTGTGTCTGCGACCAATTGTATAAACGAATATTATTGAAATACATCTTTCAAAATAACAAATCGAACGCGAATTTATTTGATGGATATTGGGCGCCATCTATCGGTAGCTATTAGCATCCTATCGGTATAGGTTTTATGAAAAAAAACCTATATTATAATTAATATCTCGGCTAATTGTAGTCGCAGAGACTTGTTTTTTTTTTCTGCGCTTCTATGTCCCCGCCCTTTCACTCCATTCCTGGAAGACCTCAGTGGGACCAAAACAGTGACATCAACCGAGCAGCATCTGAACAGAAGTGTGCAGGTAACTCAACCTAGTCTCTAGTGTTTTTCTTTAATAATTTTTTTTTAATAATAATTAATTTTTTTATAATTTTAATTTAATTTAATTTATTTAAAATTCTACACAATTCAACAATTCATATGTATATCCCAAATCCCGAAGCCTACTATAAGGCTTGTATGGAATTATAGGGACAAAAAGTTACATAACTAAGAACAAAAAAAAAACTTAATAATATACAAAAACAAATTCAACTTTATACAAAATACAAATAAAGTTCACAACTAACAACAATAATTCTAATAATAATAATAATAATAATAATAATAATAATAATATTATGATTCAGCCATTCATAGTCCTTGTTAGGAAATAAATTGATTATATTTGTTTATGAACTTCGTGTGGTTTTCTTCCCTCTGGTCACACCCTTCTCTGGCACGATACTGTGGCGGATGATTAATGCGAGTACTATTTAAAATGGGACCTTATAATTTGTTGTCGGGAAAGTATTTGGAAAAACTCTGATTGAAAGACAGCATTATTATTCATATGGGTGTTTTCATCGTATGATTACGGAGAAGTATCTCCCGTGTAGTGTAGAAAAGAAAGTGCTCTGTACATTGTGGAGCTGAAAATAAACTTACGACTGAGTGAATAGGAAAAAAAAATGTGCAGTTTGAAAAAAAATATGGTGTGCAGCAAGAACGATTACTTGCGGCAGTAAAAGTAATGAATGTGGGCAGCTGTGTTTGTGTTGGATTGAATGAAGTAAAGGTCCGAATTGTTTAGTATTCTGGACAGTATTAGACAAAGATGCATGATGCCCCCTTGTCTCTTTAAGATATCCAATCTGCGATAAAAGTTTAAGGTCAGTGATGTTAAATATCAAAGAAGGCACTGAAAGGTCGACGATTCGCCAGTGATGAGGAGGTTAAGGACCCTGTTCGTGCATGGTTCAGAGAGCAGCAGAAAACAGACTTTTTTGCGGACGGTATTAGCCGATTGGTGCCCCAGTGGGATTCCTGTATTGCGGCAGGTGGAGATTTTTTTAGGACTGCGCGTCTATAATAGTGACTATAAGATGTTCTTCTTTCATATAAACAAAGGTAAATATTAATACTTTCATTTAATTCGTCTCAGTGCCCTTTGAATCACTTTCATTTGAACTTGCCTTATAATTTGATGCCAAATCACATTGATGATATAGCCGAAAAGGGTTCTTACTCAAATAAAACAAAATAGCCAGAAACTGTGGACACCAATATACAATATCGGAATAAAAGGAAAACACAAATCCACAAAAAATTTTTTTTTTTTTGTGGATTTGTGTTTTCCTTTTATTCCGATATTGGGTTCCTACTCGATATTAAATTGTGTTGTATGAATTATTTCGGATAATGGACTTGAACTTTGGTCGCACCCTATTTATTATTTTCTCAATAAAATTTGATTTAGTTTGCAAATTACACATTATACAATTACGTCATAAATTTGGCATTTTTAAAACATAATTTTTAAATAAACTAGGAAAAATCAGTGAACTTACACTTTTGTCGCGGACTGTACATGGATGCCTGCATAAGGGAAACTGCAGTGAATGAGTTTGATGTGAGAGTGGGTCATAAAAAGCATATTTGTTATATGCAGATAATACTATCCTCCTTTCAGATAGTAAAGCTAGGTTACTTTTGCCTGTAAAAGGTTGAATTGCCTAAAAAACAAATGATGAGGTAATTAAGGAGGGTACTTGTGTTTGGGAGGTGCAGGGATCAAACCACTTGCAAGATAGGAATCAATGGACATTGTCTGGAGCAAGTGAACGAATTGGTATATTTGGGAGAGAACTGATCTTGATGGTGAGATTTCAAGAAGAGCTGGGCTAAAAGTTGTGGGTGCTCTGAAAGAGTATTCAAGGATCGAGAATTTATCGGTGTATGCAAAAATGGCTGGGTATGATAGAGTTAGCATAAGGAAATGGAACTGGGATGTTGCACGAGAAGTATAAAGAATTGAGATCTGTGTATTTGAAGTTAATAAGAGCTTTGGTTGGTATAGATGTAACCGTATTCCGAATGTAATGAGGTATAAAGGAGTAAAGAGAAATGTAATGGATATAATCTCTGGGTCTGCTCTAAGGTAGTTTGGATAAATATAGAACGAATGAGCGATGAACGGCTGACTAACGATTGTCCAATGTTGATGGGAAATGTGGAAGAGTAAGGTCAAGGTTTCGAAAGTTGAATAAAAGGTTGCCTGTATGAAGGTAGAATGACAGCGGATGAAGCAAGAACTGTATGTAGAGAAAGGGATATGGGGTGTCATTCGATTGGGTTAAGTGTAATTTTTTTTCCTTCTAAGTGCTGCCTACCCTCCAATTAAGATTAAGGCGTGATGTTCTTGTTGCTCAAATAATATAATATATAAATTGTTAAGGTTCGTATATTATCTCTTTATCATACCTCTTTTATCTGTATGATGCAAATCATATTAAACTCGCCGTCCGTGGGATATGTATTGAAATCAAATTGATTAAAATCATCTTCAGGAGGAGTCAAATAAACCTTGCAATTTAAATAAAAACGCTCTTATAAATTACTAAAGATTTAAGTAAACTTATATAATAATCAAAAATTATAGTCAGTAATACTTTAAATATATCTGGGCATAGATCGATTCCTCTAAGTATTGTTGGGACAACTAGTGCCGTGGAAGTACCCGAGTAGGCCTGTTTTCCTAAAAATTAAAAAAAAACAAAAAAAAAACAAAACCCAAAGAAAACACGAAATCAAACCAGTTAAATTTTATCTAAAGATTTATTAGAAAAGGTAACTATCTAGGTAATTTATGATAAATTCTTATGAAAAAAGCTGGCTTAGAAGTTGAAACAAACGTTTCAGGATATAGGAGCGTACATTATGTGAGCTGTATTCATTTCAACAGCAAACTATTTCTGATTATTATACAAAGTAACCAGAAATTAATTTGGTATTTAAAATTCACTATTCCATTAATCTTCTTTGTATATTAATTTTCTGTAACAATAAGCAAAGAAGTACACAGCTCAACTGGAGATACTTTTCAATCAAGAAATTTGTCATTAAACATTCATATAAATTGCGTTTCTTAAAATCATTAAAGATATTACTGCATTTTTACACATACCGGGTGATCCAAAAGTGTGTTACATTTTTTTACATTGTTAACGACATTTTCAGTGTTTGCTTTCAGTGATTCAATGCTTTCATAAGAATTACGAGGCACGCTGAAAATGTTAACAATGTAAAAAAATGTAACACGCTTTTGGATCACCTGGTATGTTAGATGTTCCCCGTCGAAACTGACAAACTTTGCTAGCGTATTTGGATGGTTATTTTAAACAAAAAATTTCATACAACCATGGGTAGAAATGCTTTCGTGCCTGAGAAATGGATGCTCTGTTGTTGCACTCAATTTTACGATATTAATCAACGTATATATCACATCAGCAATATCATAACGCTAATATATATATATATGCTTTCTTTATTGCTTGCACTAACAATGCCTCAATGCGTGTGTTGCGTCCCATAGTGTCATTTTGTTGTAGCTTCTCCGCAAGTCACCTGCCATCCACAGAGTTGAAAAACAGCCGCTGAGACTTCTCTTTTAACTGCGGAAATCTCATTAAACGATTCGTTATCCGAACCATGTTATATGAATCACCTCGCTGTGGGGAATCGCCACCAGAAGTTTGTGACAGGGGTTTAGATACACCTATATATCGTGAACGAAGCCATATTGCTCCACGATGCATAAGGTTTTTTTTGTTTAAAATTATCATACGATGAAGTACTGAAGTTTGCCGATTTCGTCATGGAAAAGCCTGTATTTCTTTAAATTGATTTGGGGATTACTTATTTGAAGTTAACGTGTCAAATTCATCAAACATTTCTGGAAAAAAATCATTTCAAGTAAAGAAATGTGAATCTTTCATTAGTGAGCAATTACCTATATTATAACGAATGCAACTTCCCCAGAAGGTTGCCTGTTCCGTTGTGGTTACGTTTACTATACCCTTAAATGCATCATCCTTGAAAAATATGAAAACAACCAAACAGATTAATTTTAAGTAACAATCTATGTGGGAAAAATACGCTCGGAAAATTTTGCAGTTTCATTTACGAAGTCATTTCATACTGTTATATCTAACGAAACGAAAGAAATACACAGGATCTCTAAAGTAAACCTCTACAAAAAAAAACCCAAAACAAACCAGTTCAGTACATCTATATTATAATAGGCTAACGTCATCGCTATGTTACCAAGGTTACGTATACATTGTTTGTATCATCATTGTTTGATGGCATTTATTATTATTTATTACTAGCAAAGGTACCCGGCGTTGCCCGGGATAATTACACTTGGATGTAAACAGAACAATCTCAAAAAATTAAATTAAATTTTGCAATATCTTAAAAATAAACACATGAAAATGCTTAGAATTAATACAGTAAAAATTCTTAATGAAAATTCGAAAAAAATTTTTTAAAGGCTCACAATGGCTGGACCTCTCCAATAATTTCTTACTCACGTAATCTTACCTCAGATGTATACTTAGTGTTGTTGCAATTTCCACTCTTCTCTCGATGTGTTGAAGCAAAACTTGGCCATTCATCACTTTGTGCAGTCTAGCGGTCGCCGATTCTTCTATTTACTTGCTTCCCATTTGCTCAATACATCACGGAGCTAAAGGAGTGCTTCCTCTGTCGTCTTTCCAGTCTTTCTCAATAGTCTGCTAACTCTCCATTATCTCCAGTTACTGATCATTTTTAAAGATTTTCAAGAAATTGTTAAGTACTAAGAACTCTCTTTTCTAAGAAAAGCCTGAATAACAGGAATTCTATGCATTGTTACAAATTGAAACTTATCCATATTACATCATCATTTTATGTTCATTGTTATAATTCTTGGAAAGATTGCTTTAACATTACATCATCATTCTGTGCTCATTGTTATTGGTGAATTGCGCGTTGATACCATTGTTGATGCGAACACAGTGGGCCTATTGTTGCACAAACTTTGCCTTGCATTGTTGGTCATGAGATATATATTGTTGGTTCATGCAGTGTGTTTGTGAATTGCGTGCTGATACCATTGTTGCAAAAACTTTGCCTTGCATTGTTGGTCATGCGATATTTCTCATTAATATGCCCTGCTATAACCATGAATATCGATTTTTTATCAATAATTATTATTTTTTCGAAATCTGATGTAGACAGTGACCTTCCTCATGCTTTGAAGGTCATGTATGCGAAATTTCATCAAGATCGGAATAAAACTGTAGATTTGTATAAAAAACGTACAGACCCACCCACAGACAGACCCACAAACATCCTTCTTTATATATATAGAAGATTAACTAGCTGATATGCCCGGCGTTGCTCGATCCGTTTGTATGATGAAATTTTTCAATATCTGAATATGAATATAATAATAACACATGGAAAATCCTTAATAAAGTATATATTCACTTTGGAAAAACGAAACGAATTCTTTCAAATTCTCGCACTGGAATTTTGTGTCCAGTTGGGTTTGCCCAGGCAAATTCGATATTCCATCCTTAACTTTTAGAATATCAAAGAAAGGCTATGAGCACTAAATTAGTTCTGTCTTCACAGATGGATTGAGAGAGTTGAGGAACTCTGTTTACTGCCTCATCAACACGTAAACGTTTCAATAGAGTTGTATTCAGTCACAGACCGTGGAATCATGTCCTGAACAGGAAAGAGGTAGAATGGGAAGCGAAGCTCCGCTCATTTGTTGAAATAATGACGATCGTAGCGGTACTGCGGCCTGTCAAGATTGCAACAGTTGCAATATTGCGGCGTGTGGAGGAGCTGATTCGAGGTGGAAGGCGATTGACGATAGACAGCGTTCCATCTGAGGTAGGGTGTTCTCACGGTTTAGCCTACACAATAATTCGTGACATTTCTGAAGTGTGTGCCCGATGGGTCCCCGCCAGCTCACCGATGATCACAAGATGCAGCGAATGGCCCTGTCCCTGCTAGAGCTTTCACAGTACGCCATGGAAGGAGACGACATGCTCACCAGGATTTTCAGAGGTGAGGAATCGTGGGTTCAAAACGTGATTCAATGAGAGGCAGCATCCGTTCTCACCGTCGGCCGAAAATTTCAAGGCGGCGCCCATTTCCAGGAGCGGGGTCAAAATATGAGTGCTGTGTCGTACTGTGATGTGCCATCGTAGCTTCGGGCTACAATTCATCGGAAACATCCAGGCCTGCTGACCAGAGAGGTGCTGCTTCAACATGACAATGCCCGATCACATACGGCCCGATTAACCCAAGAAACAGTCGACAAATGCCACTTCACAGTTCTTCAGTATCCCACAGCGATTACCATCTGTTTGCACCGATGAAGAGTCGCCTAAGTCACCTAGCAGGTATCCATTTCGCGAATGATGGCGTTAAACATGTAATGAAATGACAGCCTAAAGAATTTTATGCAGCTGGTATTGGAGCACTGACGATGGGACATGTGCATGAATGTTATGGGAGGGTTACGTCAAAAAATAAGCATTGATTGCACACACATATCTGTAAACCTGCTTATCCAACAGCCATTTGTTACCTATTTACTGACTCTCCCTCGTATTATTTAAAATATCATTTACTTGACTCGGTCCTCATTACAAATCGGACCTTACTTTCTGAATAATCTTAGTCTTTAAGTTCCAAGGGTGATTCTTTCGACAGTTCGTTGGAGAAAACTACTGCATCTCTAAACATCATTTTGGTCTTAAATGAAAGATTTTAGTCTGTAGATTTGTCAAAGTTAGTTTTTGTTTCCCTAATTAGTATTAATTAGCGGTAATATACAATTAAAAACTGCTTTAAGCGCATGGATAGTGATATAATAAAAACGGTCTTTACGTACAGTCGGGTGCAAAAAGGTTTTTATCTGCTCCGTAGGTTGGTTGGTTTATTTGGTATTAACGTCCTTTTCAACTGCTATGGCCATTTCAGGACTGCGTTATAGGGGCCACAAATTTTGTCTCGCAAGGGTTCTTGAACGTGCAGCCGGAAAACGACTACACGGGACCAACGGCTTTACTTCCCTTCCGAAGGAAGTGCGTGATCTTAGGATTTTCCCCCCTGAAAATATCCTCGTCGTCCTCGGCCGGGATCGAACCCGCGTCCTTTGGCATCAGAGGCGATCACGCAACCACTGAGCCACCGAGGCCGGAGGCACCAGAGACCGTTAAAATAAGGAGACCTGGCATTTCCTCATTTTCCCATTCAAACGTATATAATGAGAAATTCGTGTAGAATAGGTTGATTTAAGTATAGATGGCAGCGCCTACGCTTTATGTATCTGAGGCTATGACGCTATAGTCGAAATGAGGAGAAAATCTCGGCAATGTTAAGAACACTGTATAAGAACATGCATGTAAATTGTTCAGTTCCACAGTGTTCGAATAACAATGTTAAAAACAAAAATCTCAAGTTTCATGAATTTCCTACAGATCGAAAAATTCTGTGAGGTTAAATGAGATGTAGCCTAGCCCAATATTTAGCATCGTCACTTTCGTAAATCGTAATTCATTATAAAATTTGCTCACTGTTACATATATAACTGAAGTTATTCTGTTTTCGCTCCTATAACTGAAGCTTTTCTTTCAAGTCTTTAACCTTCATCTTCACTAAACTTTTGTAAAAAAACTGGACCAAAATTCATAAACCGTAGGGGATGCCATCTAGCGGATAGATTTGGCATTTAAATCAACCTATTCAGTTTACAATTCAAACCTTCAGTTTCCCATTCAAACTTCGATCGTCACGCCATTGGTTCAATGTTAGCACATCTACAAAGACAATTCGTACCTGACGTCAACGTGCATTAACGGATTGTTATTATATGATGTCATACAGGGTGATTCAGTCAATTTCTGACTATTTCACTCGAATGACGTGCATTAGGGATAAACAATTGAAAGAATATGAGCGCCATATCGAATTTCTAAATAGTTGGACTTTGTATTGTTGCAACGGCGCTGCGTGAAAATCGTATTGTTGAAAAATGGCGCCCGCTTTATCAACAGCAGAAATGCAAGGTTGTCGAATGGTATTTCGAGACAAAATCACATGTAACCGTGCAAAGAAAGTTCCGGAAGGAGTATAAATGTCGAGACGCACCAGGCAGGCAAGCAATCATGGATTTTGTCAAGCAATTTCGTGCCACTGGATGTGTTAAAGGCAAGAAAAAAGGTGGGAGCGAAGCTCGTGTTCGAACGGCCGAAGTTGTCGAAAATGTTCGCACAAGGTTGGTCGATTCCCCTACCAAAAAATCTGTTCGCTGCCTATCCATTGAAGAAGGGCTGTCGTATACCACGACGTGGCGAATTTTGAGAAATTTACACCTGTTCCCGTATAAGATCCATGTTTATCAGGAGTTAACAGACACTGAAAGACAGAAGCCACAACAATTTTCGATGGAGTTTGGAGCAGAAATGGAAGCCAATCAGGACAATGTGGACAACCTGTGGGTGTCAAATGAGGCTTTCTTCCATCTGTCAGGTGACGTTAATAAACACAACGTTCGTTTTTGGGGTTCCCAGCACCCTCATGAGATCCATAAGTCACCTCTTCATCCACGAAAGGTTATGGCTTGGTGCGCGATTTCCAAAAGAGGCATCATTGGTCCGTTCTTTTTTGAGGGCACCGTAACGTCACAGGCTTACCTTAACATGTTGGAAACCTTCTTCATCCCCGAGCTGCGAAGGAGGCGTATACCGCTTTGACATCAATGGTTTCAACAGGATGTGGCTAGGCCTCACACCACTAATGAAGTGCTAGACTTTCTCAATCAGAAATTCGGAAATCGTGTCATTTCAAACAGGTTTCCAGATCGATTTGGGGTGGCTTTCTTTGGCCCCCTACGAGTCCTGACCTAAACCCATGTGATTTTTATCTCTGGGGGTTCCTTAAAGACTGTTCACTACAGCACCAAGAACCCTAGACCAGCTGCGACAAAGCATCGTCGACTGCTCCACCCTTGTGGATGCAGAAATCCTGGATAGAGTTATGAACAACTTCACCATTCGGCTGCGAGCAGTTCAAAACGTTCGTGGGGCCACATTGAGCATATCAAGACTTTTCCACGGGAATAAAAACTCCCAACTGCCTAAAATATCATACTGAAATGCTAAGTTTGTAAACATTAATGGGGTCAATAAATCATAGTACTGAAATGGTCAGAAATTGACTGAATTACCCTGTACAACTAAACCCGAGGCCAACGAGAGACAGGCCAGGGCACTCAAAAGTCACATGATCGGGGTCCGGGCAACAATCCATCCTTCATTGTTTCCAACAAACGAAAAGTTACTGATTGTTAAAATCCAAGATGGAGACAATGAAGGATGAATTGTTGGCCGGACCCCGATGATCATGTGACTTTTGAGTACCCTGGGTCGAGTTTTTGGACTTGAGATTGCGGCTTAGTAAGAATCGCTCATACGTCAAAATTGCGTAAGATCAGAGCAATTACCATTGGAAGGCTTTGATATTACGCAATTTTGACGTATGAGCGATGCTTATTAAACCGCGATCTCATGTCCAAAAACTCGCCCCTGGCCTGTCTGTCTTTGGCCTCGACTAAACCCAAACGTCCCCCCTTCACTTCTTTCCTTTCCTTTCTTATCCCTGGTACACAATAATATTAAAAAGCGACATATTTTTTTTCTCCCCGGCAATTTCGGCATAATTTAGCGTCACATATCGAACGCGGGATGACATTCAATACACGAAAGGAATTACTCTGCTCGAAAATGGAATTGACAGAAACAACTATCGGCGATACGAAAGTGCAAAGTTTACCTCGATGCTTGTATCTGTCATATCCATTTACTAGCATTCCTTTTCGTACATTGAATGTCGTCCCGCGTTCGATACTGTGATGATGAATTATGCCGAAATCGTCGGGGAGATTTGCACGGCAAAGCAAAGTACACTTGAATCCAGAGAGAGTTAAGACATACGGTTAAGTCTGATTTCATCGACGCCGTCAATTCGACGGTTACATACGTGACTTGAAAAAGCGAAACCGAAACTAACGCAGCGCCCTCTGAGTCAATATTAGCACATCTTCGAATCCGAAAGCACGGATAAAGTAATAGTCTATTACACATTTTTGAGCTATTGCCAGGTCTCATTATTTTACAAACGTCTCTGGTAGGAACTGAGCTTACCGAATGTTGCTCGGTTGTAAAATCAGGTACTTTTACTGAGAGTCAAGGCAGATTAGACTGGACCTGTCCCTTCTGAATGAAAATAGGGTAGCAGGTATACGCTTGGGATGTGCAATTCACGTGCTCAACCAAGTCTAAACCTTTTTGCACCCGACTGTACATCCGCAAAAAATTGGCTTCCGTCCAACGTTCTCTGCTTTTAAGCTGCTCTATTATTCTATTTGTTGTTCTGGTGATTTTTTTTTTTATTTTTTAATTAAAGAGATGGAGATTAATAGTAAGATGGGTTGTTTACCATCAAATTTTGACGGGATCCATCTAGTTTATATTTCTATGCTGATGATACAGCCATCATGACATGGGCGCATCAGCCAACTCAGATTACAGTCGTCTGCAGAAGCCTTTAAGAAATTTGAAGATTTGTTTAATTGGTGGAAGCTGAACCTTAACGTCGAAAAATGCAAGACTGTGTACAAAAAAGCTTAAGCCCCCCCCCCCCCCCCCCACCCGGATTCTATTCAATAAGAAACTTGGCGTTATCATCGACTCAATATCGTCCTGGAACCGTCACGTGACTTACGCTCTAAACAAAGCGAAAAGGGTAAGTACAGTCTCATAGCTCTCCTGGGTTGAAACAGTGCCCTCAGCATCGATAATAAGCTACTCTTTTACAAGCGCTTATTCGGACCATCCTTCTCTATGGCATGCCTGCGTGGGCGACTACTGTTTATGTAAAAGCAGGTGGAGTGAGCTCCAGTCTATCCAGAAGGGGGGAGGGTCTAAATACCTTATTACTCCAAAATGGTTCTTCGCAGCCAAACAATTTCTTTCAAAAACGTTTCGTCTCATTGAGGAGGCCATTCATCTCGTTTTTATTGTTTTTTTGGGTCGATGAAATGAACGCTTCTCCAAAAAAATTACCCTGAGGACCATTGTTCATCTTGGAAATAGGACCATGAAAAATCAATACATCCAGTCCGATTTGAACATGACTCGTATCGGAAAGTTTATCCCAGATCTGCTAGTGTGTATGGTACAGATGATGAAGACTCGTGACAACGATCTGGTAGTTGGAATACTGAAAAATTCTCTGGAAATGAAGTGGCATACGAAGTATCGAAAGCCAAGGCATATTCTTGATGTCAAATTTGAAGACAATGGCAACGTTTCTTTCCTGGATTATTGGAAGATGTGATACCCCCGCTCCTCGCTCTCCAATCTTCTGACAATAGTCAATCATATTTTTATTTGCATATTGTGGAAGATCTCTTGTGTTAGTCAGGCTTCTTGCCTATCCCAGTGTATTAATATGGTATTTATTCTGGAAAGATGAGCCTTGTGAAAGCACTGCTTCCGTCCCCCTTAACAAATGTAAACTCCACTGTTCGATTGTCGATCGTCGTGTATCTGTATACTCTCACACGACATAATGTACATATCGTTGTGGACACCGGATCTTTTTATCTCCTTACAGCGGGTACACAGCTAAAGATAATATAAAATATTAACAAAAATATGGGAAGCAATGGATACATTATGAAAATGTAGATGTTATATGAAAACAATTATCAAACAATTATGCTGTTTTAACAGTTAATTAGAATATGCTTTATTTTTCCAAATCGATGGTTACTTTAGGGACACCCTGTAGATAGGTGAGAATTTTAACTTGAAATATTTATTTTGCTTTTCCCTGTCGTTCATTGTACAATATTGCAGTCCCTGTTCTCTAATTTATTTTCCTCATGCGAAATGAAACTCTGAATCGCCATATTCAGATAAAAGTCTGAACCCCCCTTTTATTTTTTGAACCGAAGCAGATATGTCAATTTTGATGAATCCAATGAATAGGAAGTTGTGGGTGGCCTATCCCA
>JAHWFO010034948.1:3346823-3357707 GCA_023313115.1 Rhysida immarginata | reverse complement strand
CTATTGAAGTGTCAATATCGAGCACAGATTTGCGCCCGATCCAACGATTAGGAAGCTCTTCATTAAGGAATCCTCTGACTTCTAGGTCCCAGTGTGCAAATGCTCCATCTTGCTAGAACAAAAAATCATCACTGTCAGCCTGTAAAATTGCAGTAGGAACCAGTTTTGCAACATTTTGCAACATCTGACATAAACTGATGGGAGGTCACTACGCCTTTTAGACGCGCCCAGGAGATCTCTAGTGGCAGTAAAACAAAACTTGACGATTCCCTCTTTTCAAAGACACGCGGATACGTTTACCTGCGATCATTGATTGTGGAGCTACAGCTTTTTGAAATCAGCTGAAGATTTTTGATATACCATGTAAAATAAAGTTAGAGTCCGTTCATTACTTTTTACTTTCTCAAATGAGTCTACTAGACCTGGTCTTTAGCAATAATTCTATACATTGTTCAGATGAGGAACACTTGGGTTACAATAATATTACTATATTATTGCTGAACACTGAGTTGAGAAGACTCAGAAAGTAGATAATGAACTGGCCCTTAATCGTTCTTGGACTTTTATGGTAGTCCATATACAATTGCTATTCTTCTTTTCCTAACAACTTATGACATAATCGATATCTGTTACAATCTAATGTTTTAAAGTGATAATGTGATATGATATTCAGCTTGCAGACATTCCTTTTAAGTATATTTTAAATTCAAGTCTATATTTTTTTATATTTACTGTTAGACATACATACCAAAGCTTTCGAAAAGCAAACGCCCCTGTTATTGTTTTTGTAAATTACATCTATAAGGAGCACAAAATTGCCCTTAGAAAATTTCTCTCTCTCTCTTTTCGTGCCTCTCACTGAAAATATAAAATACTATTTTAATAATATGTTAATTGTTATAATTCATGAAAATGATATTTGAGAAAAACGCGATTAATATCACTGCTTTTAATTATTCAAAGAAATTTTTAATTTATTTTTTGAGCAGTTTCTCTATTTTAGGATTAACTACTCTGCATATGCGTGTTTTATATTTTCTGTCTGGATGTTCGAAAATAGGAACTCCATTAAAAAATTAGGCTAATAAAAGTTTTTGTTTTACTAAATTTGATCCTTGCTTCCCTTGAGCATATAAAAAGATGTTCTTGCGCATAAAGTACACGTTTTTCTAAGACATAAGGAATATTTATTTTTTAAAAAACAAAAATCTCGAAAAAGTTTGTTTAAAGAAAATAAATAAAAGAATTTTTTTCAGAAATAGATATTGGGATTAATTTCAGTTAAATAAGTTTAAAAATGTACGACACAGAGTAAAAACACTAAAGAAAAACTGACGTTTCGGGCAGAGACCATCCTTTGTCAACACATGAAAATATAGAAGAGAAAACGAAGGAGAGGACGATGGGGATTGGAGGCCTGAATATAAGGGGGGGGGGGGTTCTAGAAATTAAGGCGTCGACTACTTAGGTCATTTTGCGCCTTTTACACAAGTTATATCTGTACGCAGCCCGGGACAAACACAAACATCCATGCCCACGGCGCTGAATATAAGGACATTCTGTTTCCTACGTCCTTATTAATTTTATACTTTGACAAAGGACGGTCTCAGTTCGAAACATCAGGGTATTTTATTTTATATTTATTTTATCTTTTTTATTTTTTACTTTTTAGTTTTATAGTTCTGTGTCCATCTCCTGTTCCCCACGGTATATTTTTTTTCGATTTTCTTTCAGTTATATAATTAAAAAATATTTTAACACTTGCCACGTTTTGATAAATAAGCTTGTAAAAGCATAATTATGGCATTTGATAATCGTGTTTAAAAACATTGAAATTTTCTTAAAGTTCAATGCATAATCAATGGGACATACTAAAAAAGTTTAGTTTCTTTTCTATGTTTGTATAAGTCGCTGTGCATTACGGTCTTTTCCATAATTTTCTTCTGTCTACAAATATTTTTAACTTTCTTACAGCACTTAAAAGTAAGTTATAATGAAAGAAGAAAAGTAAACGTCTTAAATTACCTTGAATAGAATTACACGTGCCGAAAATTTCATTAACTTCTGTATAATGGACAGGATGGACTTCTTTTTTTTTACCAGACTAGAAAAATATAAAAATTCTTAAGCAAAACGATAGTATTAAAAATATGCAGTTTAATAACTAAAAAGATTTATGTATAATAATTTGTCTAAAAAACAAATTACTCTAGACTAGGTTCTAGAAAAACAAAAGTAGATTTTGTGTTTTCCATGAGAAGTCATGAAACACTCAGAACTGGCGTCACACAATAAGGACGTTACTCTCAGGACGATAATGCATCATGTAATGTTCAGGCTTCTGTCAGGCTGTGGCACACAAATATGAATGTCACTTGCCTTCAGTAGACTGCACAGAGCCCTGACCTTCACCTAATCGTACATTTATGGATCAAGTTGGAGCGTCGAGTGAGGGCCAGGTAACCACATCCGAAATCCACTGCTAATATCGCTAGTTCTTGCAACAAGAATGGGCCAAAATATTGGAAGCTGTTTTTCCGAATCTTAAAGTTCGATCGTGAGCTTTCATACAACGACCGCAGGAACGGGAAATTTTTTGATGAGCGCTCTCACGTTTTGAACTCGAAATATAAATGTTATTATATAAGAGAAATAATTGTATGATAATCAATAATTAAGTTCAATAATAAATTTCCTTTTTAATTGTTAATGTTGTAAATAAAAGAATTATAAATAAAATTATTAAAATTGGCATCAATTATAAGTCCTGATGAAGTTTTGTATGGGAATGGTTTGAAAAACTGGATTGAAGATAGTTGAACCTGAAGGACTGGATGAAAATGGAAAAAACTGAATAGGAGAAATCAGAGACCTTCAATAGAGAGATATGCCGTTTCATTATTTTCCCATAGAAAAAATGTAATTGCTGTTAATAGGCGCCCTCTGAACATTTGCAATGAAACACTCAGGCCATGCATGAATGACGCAAGTAGTAACAACGACGTAGCCCACGTGAAAGACAGGCCCTGGCCAACACCACCTCTACTCAAAGCCTGAGCGCGAAAACGTCATACATTGTTACATCACCTACGGTAGGGTATTGTTAATCATATTTCAACCAATAATAAGCCCGAAATTGTCCCTACCGTAGGTGATGTAACAATGTATGATTATTCCGTGAGCAGGCTTTGGCTAAGGTTCCACTTGCGTAAAAATCAGCTGAAACGTACAGCGGAATGCGGAATGCGTAAAAAAATTACGCTTTTTACTATGGAAATTCCACGGAAAAAGGAGTTCAGCTTGACTTAACTTTTCCGTGTAAGCTTTACGCGTACGCTTTCTTTCAGCCAATAGGAGATCGTAATTCGGTGGCGTCATAAACGGTATTTTTCGCCTTTCAGCGAATTTAAAATGGACGTCGGCCATGGGCGTCGCATATCGATAGAACTTTTTATTGAAGAGCTGAATAAATACCCCAAATATTTGATAAAAGGCGTCCTCAATTTAAAGATGCCACCTTTAATAACAGATATGGGTGAAATGCGAGTAAAATCATTCGCACTGACCACGCTAGAAACAGGAGAAGCAAGAGCACATAAGGAGAAGTGAGCAAGTGAACGATTGCCGATGCTAAGGTACTATGACGTCACTGATTGACCCGACGAGCAAATAATGCAGGAGAAATGCTTGGCATACGCTATACTGATGCCGTATATAATATAGTTTAATAAATAATAAGAAAAACCCAAGCATGCAAGACCTTTCAGAGAAAATAAACTTAGTAAACATTGGGTGACCAAATGTAATTGTAACAAAAAGTTCAATCCGAAATCATGCCAAGTTTTGCATTGAATACTTTTGGAGCAGACGATTTCGAGCGAGATCTTCAAAATGAGTTGTTTGATCTGCCACCTCGAAATATTTGAAAGGAGACTGCTATATCTTCACGGAATTTAAATTATAGCAGTACTTAAATTTTTAATATCAAACACTTGCATGGACTAGCCAAGCGCGCAAAATAAACATATTTGGGCTTGAGTGAGCATCCAACTCCTCTCAATGTTTATAAATTAAGAATAACCATCCGCATTAAGTACTTGAATTGTACGCTTGAAAATGTCAATATTGGGAGAAAAAAAAAAGATACAGCAGCAGGACCTGCATAAATTTGCTAAAAAAAATAAAATAAAAAAGTGACAAAATGGCTCTCAATAAAGCGTTGATCAAAAAACATAAATTTGTGAAATGTTATGCTGTGATGATAAATTTAAAAGCATAATTGTAGAAAATATAACACATTACTTGAAAATGAACGGTAAAATCAATTGATCAATACATAAATAGTGGCAGGCTATTGTATTTTACTTATAATAAATAAAGTGCACAGATCCTTTAAATTATTGCATTACAATAAAAGCGATTTTTCCAATTCATGAATTAAAAGAAAGGTTTTCATTTATGAAAATAATATAAAGAACATATTAATATATCAGATTAATATATATAAAATGTATCTGCAATTTTTTGCAATAGTATATGATTAATTTTAACTTAAATTTCAAATAAATAAAAAGAGTATGTTAATTGTTGTTGTGTTCCTTTGCTTATCGTTTGGAATTGAACTAAACGTTCTTGCCACTATGTGGAGATTTTTTTCAAATTCTTAGTTCTGCTTTTGCTTTACGCATGTACAGACCGAGGCGGAAAATAATTTTTGCTGAAAGCGTAAATTTTTGAAATTCAGTTTTCTGCTTTCTGCCTAATTTCTTACACAAGTGGGACCTTAGCCTTTCTCTCTAGGCGGTATTGCCCTGGCGCGGAAAACTCACCTGACCATCTTAGTCCGAATAACAATGTAACCTTTATTGTTTCCATTTTGGATTTTAATAATCAAAAGTTTTTCTTTTAAGAATCCGTATGTGGTGTGTCTATATTCTGAATAGCTTTGATGTAATAAATTTTTAAAAGTGTGAAGTTCTTTTGTAATCACCCTGTATTATGACTTTTAATAGGCTTTCCACGTTTCAACGATATCTCCGCCTTTACTATACTAGAGCATGTGCGTCAAGGGTAAAACCCAGACAAAGCGAATTGATGAGAAGACTTATTGCGCATGTCAAAAAGATCGTTCAACCATAGCCTACAATGATAAGAGAAAGCCTGCCCATTTGCCTTGCTCCATTGTTCAAACTGTGTCTCAAAAATCAGTCGAAAAAGGCGATTTAGCACCGCCTAGCGACAAAATTTAACATTGTTTCAGTCGTTTCTTACCTATAACGATAGGGAACGGCTGGCTATTCACACCTCGACAAAAGAATAACAAGGTAAATCAGTTTTTTATATGAAAAATCAAGTAACCTCTATTTAGTTTCAACATTTTTCTAATTTGACAACTTAAGCGCCTCTAACAATGTTAAATTTTGTCGCTAGACGGTGCTAAATCGCCCTGTTTTCTACTGATTTTTGAGACACAGTTTGAACAATGGAGCAAGGCAAATGAACAGGCTTTCTCTTATCATTGTAGGCTATGGTTCAACTTACGTGGCGGCAGCTATAGATACATTGTTTCTTATAAAAATTCATGTTGATTGTTTTGGTAAACATCTTTTGTAGAAGTCAATGGGATCACAACCCGAGATGAAGGCAACAATGGTTGGTTCGCGTGTAGCTCGCTGCCTAATAGTGAGTTTAATTCGAGAATTGTAACATTTTTTGCTAAGAACCTTACATTGCCGTTTAGGAATCTTTGAGCTTGAGTGCTGATAATCATGGCATGTATTGATTGAGAGGCAAGCTAAGCATGGTCGGCAATTTGTAATTGGAATTGATAATATGCGTGAACTAATTCCGACGCTGGAAAGGATTCTAATGCAGATTTTCATTGATGTCGTCGTCTGACAGATAATAAGGTAGGATTGTTTATTGAACCAATTTTATTACTAATTGCATATTGTAATGTATGTTCGATTTTCCCAAGTGGCCCAATTAGAAGGATGAATGCTGTTTGACGGAAGTAAAACGTTCGAAAGATGCCGGCATGTCACATGGAATGGAGATGAAACAATAGAAGTCTTTGTGCCTATGGTCCTCGCCTTCCGGAATAGAACAGGATTGGGTATTAGAACCAGAAGTTACAAAAGATTTCACGGTGGATTCCATTGCCTTCGTGAATTATAAACCAAGCATAGGATTGTTAATTAGCATCTATCTGGATTATAGGAGGAATATTGTACTGGTGTATTGAACTGCTGTTGTATAAAATAAAGGGAGCTAATTAATTTTGTGTATAGAATTTTATAATTTCAATAAATAACCTAACTCTAATCATTTCATGTTCTATGCATGAATTTGTGTACATCTACATATCACGGTGTCACAATATCATCATTTGGCATTTTTGCCATAGTCATTTTATCTGCGAAGGAAATTGTTGGCTTCGTTTTGATTTAATTTCATATATATTTTATTAAATTGAATTATTTGATTTACATTCGAGAGATTCTGTTATAGAAGAAACATAATTTTTACATCATAGAAAATCTTTTAAATTGCAAGAATTATAAAAGAAAACATACTTACAAGATATGCCGTATGGGAGTCGATTAATTTGGTGCTGTTTGCAAGGTTCCATAGTACAGCAACACTCTGATTAGCCATTCTTTTACTGTTCAGCATTCCGAAGAGCTTGTTGGGACAAAATTCATTTTTATTTTCTTCGCGAAATGCTTCTAGCATCTCTTTAGTTTCACTTGTGCAGAAAGTAAAACTAGGCGCATTATTTAAATCTATCGGCGTCAGCTTTTTGTCAGTCGTCACGGGTTCTGATAAGAAATACGAAAGTCTTTCTCCTGATTGATAGACACATATCAAAGTGCAAACGGTGATTATAATCGACCAGCATACTCGCCTTTGTGTAGAATTCCTCTCGTTAAGAATATGATTTGCTCCAGAAATAATATTTCTTGATTGGATTTCGTGCTTGTTCAGTTCATATTGCACTAATTTGTGTAATCGGTTTGCCAGTGGGCTTTGTCGCCTTTCGTTAATTAGCCCTTTTCTAATATTTATCCTGAATTCCATCTATAAAAGAAAGAGAAAAATAATGATCAAAACACCCACTAAACAGAATGAAACTAGTGACGTGTTAGAAAGTTTAGACTGCTGAGATTTTCAAAGATATTTATGAGATAATTTTGAAAATGTTCGCGGCTGTGCATTAAGTTTCAGATTTTCCTATTACTGTTTAATCTTTGTCAAATTTTTTTCCGAATAAGCTTTTATTAACTAATTGCTAGCATTATGCTTCTCTGATTCAAAGGAAAATTGCCTAAACCAGAAATTAGCTTTATTGGAATTAAAAAGAAAAATAGATTACGATTTAAAATTAAAACTCCACTTCAGATTTGTACAAAACTGGTGAAATAAGAAGAAAACGATACAGAGTTCGTTAGGAATCAGCAGCAAAAAAAAAAGGGATTTTGAAATTAGTAATGTGCATAAGATAAGGGAATGTAAATTTAGTTTCGTTCCTTATACTCAGCCTTCTTTCTGTGCTGCGTGACCACTTTATTAGAAATTCCATAGTTATAATGTGTTGGTCCAACTTAGCTCTAATCACAGCTGTAAGTCTTGTAAAAAAAAGATTCTACAATGTGTCGGAATCATTCCACAAAATTTCCTTGCATACCATTGAAGAACAGGAAAAAGGTGCGGTTTTTGCAGGACAGTACAAGACACCTCTGTACGAAAGTGACCCATAATGCTATTACCGCTTTGGAATTGTCACGAAGCATAATGAAACATTGTTCCAAAAGTAAAATAATTGTTCCCAAACAGCCGCCGGTGAGCCTAAGCGCGCTTTATGCAAAACTATAATGTATGTCTGCAGTACTTCTATCAGGTACAAGTATGCAGTGGAAGTTGTATAATAACTAAAAGCTATTATTGACAGAAGCACTGAGACGAAACTGGGGATAAATTAACAATAACTAACGTTAATTTGCCAAATTAAATAATTGATGATTACGAGGGCGTTTTGAAAAGTAATGCCTTCATGGCTGTAGCTTTTTTATTTGGTAACCGATTTTTGTACCAAATATTTTTTGTACCTGATATTTCCATTTTTCTTCTATGTAATGCACTGTTCACTTTTCGACATAGTCCCCATTCCTTGCCAATGCGTCACTAGTTGGGTGAACCAGTCGGAGAGGAATTCTGTTATTGTTGTCGACACCAGGATTGAATGGCAGCTTTGGACTCTCTTCTGGAGTACGATAACGTCCGCCCGCACACGAGTCGCCACACACCAGAAGCGTTGCAGCGCCTACAGTTCAAAGATGAATGAGTGAAGTTCAAAGATGAAAGACTTTGCACCTTGTCACTTTCACCGCTTCCCAAAAAAGAAAGACCACCTTAAGAGACATGAGTTGGTTCTGACGGCGAGGTAAACGCTGCCATTCAATCCTGGTGTCGACAACAACTCCGGAATTCCTCTACGACGGGTTCACCCAACTAGTGACGCATTGGCGCAATGCTTGGAAAGGAATGGGGACTATGTCGAAAAGTGAATAGTGCATTACATAGAAGACAAATGGAAATATCAGGTACAAAAAGAATTTTGAAAATCGGTTACCAAGTAAAAAAGCTACAGCCATGAAGGCACTACTTTTCAAAACGCCCTCGTACTTCCATCCAGGGAGTAAATTCAATTAAGTAGAGCTGAGCCCTCTTTAGCGCGAGAGTCCTTCCATTGGACGAAGGTAACTGTAGAATTTGGAATAATAAAGACGATATTAATTCAACAACGTCTATAAAGTACTGATATAGCACTAATCATCCTAATTATTATGGAGTGCCTTATCAAGCATATCATTAACAAAATATATTCCAGCCGCAATATGCTAAATTTTATACGGCTTTAACCAAGGCCTTCTAGAAACTACCAGGCCTGAACCAACACCTCCTATCCTAAACGTCTAGAATCTAGAAAAATAGGCAACACCTCCTGAAAGAAGGCCAGTAGGGATAGGGGTTAGGGAAAAGAAGGGTTTTATCATAGCCTAATAATAATAATAATAATAATAAGGGGTTATTATTAGGCTATGGTTTTATATCAGTAATTACATGTAATAAAGTTGGGTATAAGTCTTAATAAAATTATAGTTTCCCCTCTTGTTCCGAAAAAGTAATACGGAAAAAACCCAATAAAATCAAATAACTTAAAAAATAATTTCTTTTATATTGTAAATAGATTTTTGTAGACTGAGAAGAATTATTTTATTGAAGTTTTACTTTTTATCTGGAGTTTTACATTTTGTACAAGGCGAAGGGAGTCCTTTTTTAGAATTTTTTAAAAATAAATTTTACTATTATTTTTTAAGTAAATTTGTTTTTATTGGGTTTTTTTCCGTATTACTTTTTCGGAACAAGAGTGAAAACTATAATGGTTTTATATCAGTAGTTGTAAGGGCAAATCACGCCACGTATTTTGTGAACTGTGCATTTTTTATTATTTAATTTGTTCCGTTGCATTATTTTCTTGTTATAATGTTAATATGGTTTACATTTGCTATGTACCAAATTGCAATGGAAATTATCCAAAAGGTCCGAAAGTACAAGTGTTTTCATTTCCTCAAGACCTGTGCCTTCGCAAAAATGGATTACTACTGCAATACCTCGTGATTTTGTGTCAACAAAGTTTAGTAAGGTATGTAATAATTAGAAATACATTTCTTAATCTTCCTAAGAAATCATAATTTTTAAACTTTTCTTAAAAAATCTTCGCATTCAGATAAGGTAGAAGTTCAGATTTTGATTCCTAATTTTCCCAAACGATTTCGGCCTGCCTAGTTATGTTCATGGTTCGAATTCAGTATTCCACTTAATACGTAAATAAGTTACTTTATTTTTGAAAGCTATTTATTAATAATTTCGCTACAAGAAAAAATCGCGAAAACCACATGTCGGTCGTAGCTGCGGCCGACTATACCGAAATGTCCGGAGAATCATGACAGTCCGTAGCCGGTGTTCAACGGCACGGAACTTTCGTGATTTTGTCTCTAGTCACCTGGCGAATTCTTAAAAAAAAATTCTAAAAATAAAGTTAATACAATCTTTTAGCATTGCTTTAGTACTTTTTCGCAATCATTTTAGTATTTTTTCGCAAACATTTAATCCATATTTATAATAATTGTGTAAATTTGCAGAACAATAAGAGACAGTGATCAAATATTGTGTATATTTACAGTTAATATTGTGTAAATATCGAAACAGTTTTTATTTACGTACTGTAAAGATGCAAAAATATTGATCATTGTTTTTAATTAGTCTGTCATTTTACAGAATTTACTATAAAATATGGATTAAGTGCCTTTGTGAAAAAGCTGTAATTTACAATATATAATAGATTAATTAATTCTATGCATAAACGACACCATGCAGGCTGAAATCATTGGGGAAAATTAGGGACCGCTATTCAAACTTCTATCATTTTGAAACCTTAATCTATTTCTTAATCCTCTAAAAATAATAATTTCGTTTTTAATTAGGTGTGCAAAAGACAATTTTAGTGAGAATGACATTGAAAAATTCTCTAAATGTTATGATGAGAAAAAGGGAAAACTATCCAGACGTGGTGCACTCGATTAAGATGTGGTGCACTTCATAAAAATAAAAGAAAATTGTCAACTGTTACGAAAATTATAGTGCCCGGCACGAAAGAAAAAGGAAACTGGCGCATGTGTAAATGAAAAAAACTCGTGCAACCAATCAGAAACGGACTGGAAACGGGGTATTATTAATTCCAGGCTTCAGTAGTAACTAATGTTCCGATTCCTGTCCGTTTCTGATTGGTAGAACGAGTTTTTTTCATTTTCACATGCGCCA
>JAHWFO010034948.1:3287785-3346423 GCA_023313115.1 Rhysida immarginata | reverse complement strand
TGATTAAATTACTTTCTTATACGTAAATACTACGTATAAGAAAGTAAAATTTATACTCAAAATTTTGCAAGGTGAAATAAATGATTTTTATTGCATTGTTTTGTTTTATATTTCTATTATACTTTTGTGTTTAAGTAATTTGGGATTTATTAAAGAAAAAAAATAGATTTTAAATGCATTAAAAAAATAAGGCAGAACCCTTTTACAAAGGGACATTTAAACATTTCAAATTTTATATTTTTTTAATCCTTTCATTTTATAGATAGTTAAATAATATTTGTTTCTGTAAAAGGATAATATCTAACAAAATTAATTCAATCACCGTATGACCCCCCCTTTCATCCATTCTTCCTCTTATCCCTACTAGCTGTGACGTCATAAAATAAGCGCCCAGGCCTTCTTTCAGAGGTGTTGGAAAAAGACGGTTAGTCCAGTGAGAAATTACGTCATCATTCTCTCACTGGTGAGGGTTTTTGACCACAGCCTGAGAGTCAAGGCAGATTAGACTGGATCTATCCCTTCTGAAAGAAAATAGGGTAGCAGGTATACGCTTGGGATGTGCTATTCACGTGCTCAACTCTGACTTAAGTCAAAACCTTTTTGCACCCGACTGTACATGTATAAATTATATTTTTTTGCCAACAAGACTGTTTCTTCTAAGTGATAAAACTTAAACTTTCATTTTGAGAATAAGGGTGGTAAAAATGCTTCATTTTTCTCTTTCACTTATTTAACTTACTTTTTCTTTTATTTAACTTAATTGTTTTTATAAAATTTGTGTGATTAGACTTAGGAGTTGTTTAGACTAAATTCTTAATTGGAGTGAACTTCTACCCTGCCCGTATAATCCTCTGCAACCACGGAACCAATTTTAACAGAATTTTGAGGCAATTATTGAGTCCATTGAAGAGTGTAGCTTGAGGTTGGTGGTATTTTAAAGAATGCTTTCTGATTTTTTTAATTATAAGAATCTATTAAGCTTTATATTTTTAAAAAATGGTCAAGATTTGTTGTGTCTTTGAAGAGATTCCTTTAAGTAGAAGTGTTTTAACTTACAATGTTAGCAAGAGCTCATAAGGTATGAGCTCCTTATGAGCTCTTGATGTTAGTCTCACTTCTCAAAACTTGTGAAACTTGTGAAATTTTTTCTTCTTGATATGACGAGATAATTAAAAAATTGTAACCGATTACATGATAATATCGTAAAACGAATTTTTTTATAGACTCATGAAATGGCATCATACCTATACGTGATGGAAGGAGGCAGACAGACGGAATAGGATCAATAAAGAATTGTTTTAAAGCTCAATCCAAAACTTGAAACCTAGCTGTAAAATACTGTAATACAGATTAAGATCCAGTACATTTTCAAAACGTTACTATTTTTATATACAGTCGAATTTCGATATCTTGAAAAATTTTTATTTCCCTGCATTTTCACTATTCATTCAATGTAATTTTCCCTTGTTATCTTAAAACACTAGCTGAGATGCCCGTCTACGCCGAGCTTTTCAAGGCAAAACGAAGGCGGTCTATCAGTATCTATCTACTCTAGGTATATACCAATGTTGTTTAAGGTTTGATCCCGGGACTTGTTAATTGTCATTGCATAAGATGGGAGAACGGAAGATCGTCGACATTTGAACTACAAAATGATCAGTCGTGTGTAACGGTATTCTTGGTATTAAAACGAATTGCCTGCGTTATCCCCGCTGAGTATTGTAGCTTGTATTGAACATGATTATTCGGAATTGTCTGGTGTATTGTTTAATACTCAAAACATTCAACGTAATGACCGTCGATTCTACAATTTACCGACAACTTCGGACGTTGTTGTGTTTTTTTATCTGGCAGGGAATCAGTGCATATCGTGATACTATTTTGCGCCAGCGCTCAGAAAGTAGAGTTCGTCGGTTTTTAGAAAATCACCCTTGATTTGATCCTCTGCACTACGTGCTTATGTTTCCGTACGGAACGCAAGGGTGGCATATTTCTGTGCCGTCGAAAAACAATGCTCAAACCACCCGTCTTATGCTTACGATCTTCAAATTCGTCACGTAAATGTTGAAGCTCGGTGAAGACGGACATATACCGTGTGTTTCAAAAGTTCCCGAACTGCCTCTTCTGTATGTAGGGAAAGCCTAACCTATGACAGCAGCAGTAATGTTTGGCCAACAACTAAAATAAACCATGTGCTGAAATAAATTACATAAAATCAGTTTTACATAGTGGAAAAGTTTCTCAAATGTATTTATTTTATTTTTACATTCCCAAAGGAACGGAACATGTAGGTTACACCAAAGGAGAACCATCTCTTATGGTTCTTGCATACTGTATTTTATTTGTTTGCTTTCACTCAATACACGCTTTTTAAACTGTTACTGTACCGGTATAAGCTTAATACCGTATACCGTAGGTTTTATAAATAAAATTTCTATTTTTTACTTTAACCTTTTATTTCACTCTCATATTCGCGTATTTGCATTTATGTAAAATAAAGAGCGGGATTCGTAACGACTGGGAGCACCTATTAATTGAAAAAAAGAGGTTGAGAGACATTGGCTCCTGTCTACCAGCCCTTAGTATACTTGCACAACAGTACGGCATGCAGGGAAAGTCATCTTCTACGATCGGGAACTTTTGAAACATATGGTATAAAAAAAATCGCACCTTCCCGTCTTCGCCGAGCTTGTCAAGGCAAAACCAAGACGGGAAACAAAGTTGTTTCTGTTTAAAAAGTGTATTCTGAAGGATTCGGACCCACAATAGCAAGGTTGTCGAAACGCGCCATGTAACCAACGCGCCAAAATAGCATCATTGCAAAAATGTAAGTGATTTTTTTATTATAAAGAAAGCCTCGGCACTGAAACGTCATAAATTGTTACATCATCATAAGTCGACCAAATTTAGAGCTTATTATTGGTAGAAATGCGGTTAACAAAGGACGAAGTATGATGATGTAACAATGTATGACGTTTCAGTGCGGAGGCTTTCTTTATACATGTAGGAGGCGTTGGTTGTGCCCGGTGCAACCGAGCAGAGGCAATAAGCAATGTTAAACACCCATAGATTATACGAAAAGAAATATATTTAGTAATTTCTAAATCTGCCCAGAATCTGCCTTTACATAGCAATTCTGCATGCTGCAATTGAATGGGAGTATTACAGAAAAAGTTACATTTAGATCAGGTCTAGCTTGAACATTGAATGTGCCGTTCGCCCGACCATTAATTGAAGTGCTGCAATTCCACTCGTTGCCGTTGCCAGGGCAATTTTGCCTTCCAATCGAACAGTCGCCGGCACTTTTTCCAGTGAGAACATACAGCAGCCAAGTGGCCAATCAAGTTCAAGGCTGGATATCTTCGATATTTGCAACAGCTTCGTGTATCTGGGCTTTGCTGCTTCGTTGTTGAAGCAAATTGCGTTGACAATCCGAAACATGTTCATCTTCCGACTTGAGCAGCTGCATTGCGTACACGCGCTTTATGTCGGCCCCTTTGACGCGTAACCGAACGCCTTTTTCGGTCCTGTCGGCTTTCATACTCCGTTGGACTCGCAAAGGCTTCTTCGACCTCCGAGGCGGAGGCTCCGCGATTGTTTGAAATTTTCGCTTCGTCGGCGCCATAACCCTGTTCATTAAGAACCATTATTAATAGATATTCATTTAGAATTAGTTATTACATGCATCAAACAGTTATTGAGCTATTTTTCGAATCTCCCACACGTAGAATTGAAGTAGTATTATTAACGACTTATTATTGGTCACTGGTCTGAAGAGCCAATGAAAACTCCGAATTTAAAACTTTGAAAATTTTAACGAAATTCGTGATAAAGCAGTTTAATTTAAGACATTGCGTGATAAAGCAGTTTAATTAATATTAATCAACACTGTTTTATGTGTTATATTATTATTGTTAAAAAGAAAAGAGATTTTTAATTGTTTACTTTGCTGCGTCATTTACTTTGTTGCATCACTTACTTTTGTTGCGTCACTCGCGTCACTTGTTTCACTTGCCAATGAAAAGTGCGTATTTTCCATTCATGACAGACAGACTGACTGACTGACAGACTGACGGACATACCAAAATATATATATAGATTTTCTCGGGAAACCTGGCCATATCTAATTTTGACTTCGTGTGCCCGTGAAATGTAAAACATTTAAATACATTCGAGAAAAAAAATTCTTTATGAGAAATTTTTCGTACGAAAACGAAACGAATTTGACATTACTTCCGTTAAAATTAGATCGAAAAGTTCGTGAATTTTTTTACGCAGTCAAAATTGTAACAAGTGCTGATAAGTACTCACAAGTGAACACGTGTTATGATGTTGAATGAGTAACTCGGAAACTTCTTGTTGGAATTCGATCAAATTTTAACGGTATACACAGTTTTATGTACCCTGTTATTCCTCCAAATTTCATTAATCTAGTCTTTAACCTGAGTTTAGAACCTGAGTTATTAACTTGTTGATCCTGGTGGCGGCATTTTTATTTCTGTTCATATCAGTTATCGTTCAAATTCGGACCCATGTTCATATGAACTTTTTTGCTTAGAATCACCCATACTATCTCCCTTCCAAGTTTGTACAGACCGTTCAGATAAACCCTGTATATATTGTAAACAAAAGGACTATTCGAACACGAATAAAAGATTATTCGTAAGATTTTTTTTCTTAGTTGTCACAATGTATTTCATTGATCTTAGAAAATTTAATTTTCTTTCTAATCATATTTTTAAAATTGCAAAGAAATCATATACTCGCTTTTCATTTATATATGTTATAATGTAGTTGTACTCACGTTTATGAGATTTCATTAAGTTGACTTCGAGAATAAGTTATTAAATTCCTTTTTATAAATGAATAAGTATGTGAATGCTTAGAATGAGCATAAATAAACATGTGATTCATTATTTGTTTTTATCCATACAGTAGCGAGGAGTGAATCTCCGCCTTATATTTTTTCCCTTTTAATATGTTGATTATGAATATATTATTCTCATGTATAATAAATTTGAATTCACTGAACAGCAGAGAACAAATTACATAAATAAATTATGCATTAAGAAAGAAAAATGAAATTTTCATCTTGTAGATATATTGTCACCGGGTCTGAAAATTTCTCTTAAGAACTTTAATTTTGCCCCTCAGTATCGTTCACTTCCCTCAAATATAGTTAATCACAAAAGGAGGGGGAATATTATAGCTTAGAAAACGTAATTCGAAAACTTTCTATAATATATTGTTGCTCATCAGGTATTGGTATTGAAACCGGGTGGGCAGTTTCCTTGAGAATACGGAATTATTGACTGCTTTTTGAAAAAAAATTAAAAGTTAAAAATTAAAAAAAAAAGGAGTTGTTCGTGCTATAAATAAAAAGAAAATAAATATCCCTTCCCTGAATCGTTAAATAAGAACAAAGGAATAAAAGAACAGGTTTTCATTGCATAAGTTATTTTATTCAAATTTTAAACATATACATTTTAAACATATACATTTCTAAACTAATATATAAAATATTCACGTTGTTTATGAGTAATTTAGCACATCCACTAGATTTGTAACTAGAAAAGTTGTTCCTCAGCGAAAGACAAAGTTTACTGTGTAATAGAATGCACAAAAAATTCATCGGTAAAACTTGTTCAAAGAGTTTTCGAAAGAAGCACCGCACCGTCACTAATCACAATGGGTGAGAAACAGTTTGAGGAGACGGGGTGCTTATGCAAGGGAAAAAGCACAGAACACAATAAGCTTTTTCTTTCGCTTTTGCCGCCATTTTGAATAACGGTGCCTCTACTGAGCATTTCGATAATGCTAGAGTTAATCTTTCATGTTATTCGGTTTTTGTAAAATAAATTCATTCTAGCAGTTTATGTACCAGTCATTTTGAATTACCTTCTATTAGCAACATGTGAGATATGATTTGGAAATGACGATGAATCACACCGTTCCCCTTGAAAGATATTGAGAAAATGGGCGAGAAAGAGTCACTCAAGGTCAGCTTGGGTTGGCCAGGTTGGCTGAGGTTGGCTTCACTGCAATTCAAATGTGTTAGAAACCTCACCCAACCTGGCCAGCCCAACCTAACCTTGAGTAACTCTTTCTCGCCCATTTTCTCAAAATCTTTCAAGGGGAAGGGTGTGATTAAAAATTGCTTTTAGACTAATGTGGTTGGTGTTGCTCTACAGGGTAGCAATCGGAAATTTTTCTCTATCTTTAATAGTTTTCGGGATAGCAAATAGATGACCTTAAATTTGGGGGTCAAAGTCAAATTTGAGTGCGGCAAAAATTCCCCCCCCCCTATTACCTATAAACCACACTCATTAGATTTCGCCTACCTGGCAGCTTCGAGATTGCTGCCATGTTACCAGACTTTTTGGACACCATGTATACTGCTAGCGGAGAAACGGTTTCGGAAGCACAGCCTTGGTTATGCTTATCTTCAGCTGAGCGTTAGCGTTGACGAATTATCCACATTTGCTGCGATAGTGAGTCGAATTCTTTCTGGAATAACTACTGGCTCTAACGTATACACTGACTTGTTCGTGGTAATGTCCGCTGGAATGTATCCGATTCCAGATTTTATCATCAAGTTCCGATTCCAACTGTTCTTATTTTCCTTTTAAATTCCATAACAACAAACAACAGCAACAAATAAATAAAAAACTTTATTTTGCACATTTACCAAATGAATTCATCTGTCTCTGAAATAGCGCCTGCTAATGTACATCAGCAATTCTTCTTCGAAAGTCATTAAATGTTCACTTTTCTTTATTGGCATAACATATTTGCAACATTTGCTCATTAATTTATTGTACTAATAGGTAACTTAAAAATTTAAATACAAATAAGTGCGATATTAAATTACTTTCTTCTTAAGCGAAGAATAAAGTATGCCTTTAATAATATTTTATTTATTTATTTTTTTTCTGAAATAGATTTATCAAAGAAAATGTAGAAGAAATTGTAGAAGATTTGTTATATTTTTTCTAAAATGTTTTTGAAAACTTAAGGTAATTTGTCACATAGTTTCGATTTGAAAGCGAAAGCTTTCGCCGCCGAGGAAAATCATGGGAGTTCCGAGGCGGCTCTTTTAAAACTCATGTAAACGAGAAAGGCGAAGAATCGAGAGGTGATTCGTCAAGAAGGGAAATAAAAGCAGAGCATTAGATTGATTCCATAGAGAAAGTAAGAATAGAGGGTCGACTCTGCCTGAAAAAAAGAGTCATGCACAGAACAGCTGCCATCTGACAATCAGAGTTGGAGAGAGTCAGTGGTATGCCATTTAGCATACGTGCTGCGCAGCAAAGAGAAAGTAAGTATTCTTACCACAATGGAGATATAAGAAGAGAAGAAACTCCATTCAGTAGTCGTCGTCGGTTAGTTTATAACTTTTTTTTGTTATAATGTTTATTCTTGTCGGAGTATGTCTGAAGATTTGTTGAAAGAGTACGGAATTGAAAAACCGGAAAAGAAACCCGGGTGGATTTTTTTTGTTTAATTTTTTATTGCATGTTAGCCATAGCCTTTCAGTCAACGATATTAATTAGAAGGTAGATTCCGAATCCTTTTGTTATCAGCGCCACCAAATTGAAGCCGACTGAAGCCATGACAGTTCTGGGCATGAGTGAGCCGTGGAATAATTAGCTGTCTGGCTGCTTTGTTTTTGACGATTTTGGGCCTGATGAATAATTAATTATAAAACCATTCCTCAAAATTGTTCCGCGTACAACTGTACGAATAGACACGAGAAAGGGCCAGGAAACACTTTCCACAAGCATGAATCAAATTACGTAACTGAAAGCATGGAGGAATGACTGAGAGATGATCGATACGAAATTGATAAAATGAAATTGAAATTGAAACCAGGATCGAAAAATTGTTTATAAAATACAATAAAATACTTAAAATTCAAAGTTAACGAAAAGAAAAAGTCTAATCTAAACTTACCATTCCGTGAATCGGTGTGAAAAAGAACTATCAGGTTGTTGCAAAAGTTTTTTCCGGATTTTTATTCCAACACAAAAACGATTGAACTTGAATGACAGATTTAGCTCATGCAGATGCCGGGCAATGGTTGAAAAGTGAACCTTGAACTGTTCTGCGAGTTCCCTCGTTGTTACATTGTGATCTTCATCAATTACTTGGCGTAGATCACCATCTGAAATCATGATTGGCCGACCAGAGAGGTGCCACTTGAAGAGTGCTATCTCCGCGTCTGAACCGGCGATACCATTCTTCTATTGTACGTAAACTAACAGCGCCATCACCTAAACGTTGGCAAATGTTTCGGTGACATTGCGCAGCACTGATCTTTACAGAATACTCGTAGAAGATCATTGCTCGAATATGCTCGCGTGAAAGGTCCATTTCAGACCGTTGATGGCACTCACAGATGTATAGTCAGAAAGTTGATTTTTGGATGTAATATAGCAAAGATATGCAGGAATCGAATGCAATAATTTGTTTGAAGAAATATGAACACCCCCTTCGGAAAATGAGCCCTTCTTGGGCACGGGTTCTAGAACCGGAAGAAACTTTTGCAACAACCTGATATTAATCAGCTATCCTCATATTTAGCCATGTGGCTTGCATCAGTTTCTCTCACTTTCGGCCATGACAATTCTGGAAGGCGGAGCTTCCCAGTTGGCTTCAAATATGGCGATAGGTTTCGGGGTCTGTCTTTAATATACGTTATTTCTTTTATGGCCGGTTCTACCAACCTCGGATAAATCCTCAGATAGCTATAGAAGGTATAAACTTAAACCCGGTATACCGCTTCAGTTGCGTTCTACCGTGGCCGACGTGATAGATAAAGGCCTGCTCATTCGTCTTCTCTCAACACCTCCTAAGACCTGGGTCTCACTGACGTAAAACGCCGCGTAAATACGCCGACGTAACGACGCCAGTGATGTCACTTCCGCTAAATAGCTTGGCGCCGTGCTTTACGCCGAAGTTGAATTTTGTTCAAATTTTTACGTCGCATTAGATCGTACGCCGAACATCCAGCCAATCAAAAGAGCGATTGGCCCGCCATCAAGATGGCCGACAAGAGAGCGATGTACAATAGCGAATGCTTTGTAGAAATGGTGAGGAAGTTTAGCTATCTGTATGATAAATAAAGTCCAGGCTATTAAAATACTGCTAGACTTTGTGATAAAGGTCGATACTGTTGGCATTCATGCCGAAGCTACTGCGAGTGATGTCGTGCGAAACGACATCACAAATTGCGCCGCGTTATACGCTTTCATTGTGTTATACGTTATAGGGAGTGCAAGTGTGACGTCAGTCCTTGAAATTCTTCAGTCACGTGACTCGATTTGGTTCCAAACAAGTCTTCTCGCTTCGGGATTTAACATGGTTCCAACGTAGGGATGGAATAAAATCGCTTTGTATAAGCCCAGTGTTTATAACACATTTAAGATGTGAAATTGTTTAGTTCCTCACTGCTCAAGAAGGAGCCAAAACAGCGATTTAGACATCTATCGTTTTCCCAAAGAAAGAAAGATCTGCGAACGATGGCATTCTTTTGCTAATTGATTAAAAGTGATTAAAAAGCGTTCTAATATTAATGTATATATTATATAATGGGATTAAATGTCTTAATAATAGTATCAATTACACAAATTAACATAATAATTTAAGAGATGTCATTTTTACTGGCCGCCCGTTTCAACGTTACTAGTACGTATATTGCGTGGTTCCAATGTTTGGAACCAGCGATCCCATTTCCAAGGCTCTCGGCCCGTTCATCGCGCAAATGACGTCAGCTGTGACGTAGTCACTTGCACTCCCTATACGCCGACGTTCATTCTGCGACGTATTTACGTGGCGTTTTACGCCAGTGTGATCCAAGCGAAAGCCTCTGCACGGAAACGTCATACATTATTATTCGTATTTCTAACAATAATAAGCCCTGAATTTGCACTACTCAAAGCCAACTAGAAAGACAGGCCTGGATGCGGGAAAGTCACCTGATCATAAAAGTCCGAGTAACAATGTAACCTTCATTGTTTCCATCTTGGTTTTTAACAATCAGTATTTTTTCATTTCTTGAAAACAATAAAAGTTTCATTGTTGGCCGGACTGCTATGGTCAGGTGACTTTTCGCGTCAGGACCTTGTATTTCTCGTTGGCCTCGTGCACTACTATGATGATGTAACAATGTATGACGGTTTCCGTGCAGAGGTTATCTCTTTAGGAGGCGACACCTAGAGGGAATTTAGAGTATTAACATATCACACACCACAGCCTAATATTATCTATATAGTAGGCTGTGCACACACACTGCCTACTATTATCTGTATCAAGTAGGCAGTGGCCGTGCGGAGAACCCTGCCATGATTAAGGTGCAGTGGGAACACAGCAGTGTAGTTAAAATTGATAATGACAATATTGGCTGTGGAATTTCATCTCCAATTAACACTTTAATTTCTTTTGAAGCAATCTGCTCGTCCTCAGGAAAATCCTCGCCTGAACCTGAAACCACCTCCAAAGGGAATGTAAGCGGCCCAATTCGTTTCAAAGCTTGAGAACGCTCCACCGTAGAACAAGCAATTTACGGTAGCAATTTTATTTATTCTCGTATTTATGCCGTGTCCGAACTGAATAAGGAGAGCTTTATCTTATCACATTTAGTGGCATTTTATGGTTTAAAATGTCCTCGATTAAAATTTTGTGCGAAGAGGCTCGTTAACTTTAACTGTAATGATTTTCCCATTCAGTTTAAGAATCTATTTAAGCGGAAACTTGGGTTGCTATTTTACTTCAAATTAAAATTTAATTCAGGAAAATTTTGATATATATAATATATATACAAAATAGAAAAGTCCGTTACAATACAGGGTGACCCATTTATGTGCAGACATGGAAACAACTCGAAAACAAAGCATTGTACGAAAAAATGTCCAAAATCAAAAGTGAATTACTTCGCGGGGGAAATTCATTAGCCAAAGAATTAGCCCCCTTCCCCCCCCCCCCCTTATGAGGGAGGGTGTACTTTGAAATCTTAAATAGGAACCCCTATTATACACAATATTCGAGAAATGTTTTATTCTTGGTGGTTTTTCAATTGATCCAACCGTTTAGGAGATAGAGGACCTGAAATTGTGGAAGTTTTAAAGTTTTGAACCCAATTTTATCGAGGAAGACAAAGAGGTAGAGAGTGGGTCTTACAGACATTTCAATTCTACTTTTGAATGGTGTTTAAAAATCCGAAGTCAAAATTTCAAAAATCCAATATTTTTCAATACACACGCACACTCTGCCTCCATAGGACTGCTGCCCCCCGCGAAGTAATTCACTTTTGATTTTGGACATTTTCTTCGTACAAAGCTTTGTTTACGAAATAGTTCCTTGTATAAATATTCCCGAATAATTTTTTCTACTAGTTTTAAGGTTCAAATTGCTTAGTGATTGTGCTTCGTAGAATTTGTGTTTATGATATTGTTCTTTCTATCTCACTCAAAGTAGTGGTCGTCAACGAAGTGTGTGTGTGTGTGTGTGTGTGTGTGTGTGTGTGTGTGTGTGTTTGTTTATGTGTATATGTGTCTGTGAGACGTCGAAGGAAAACAGATTCTTTCACTTCCTATTGTGCGCCCGATGTGGCCTCCAGAGATCATCATTCACTTATTGGAAGATTCCAGCGTTACGTGTGTGACAAGAAATTTAACATAAAATTAAATGTTACAAAAATGGCATTTTTTAAAACTATGCACAATGCTTCTAGATATTTTATCTATCATTTCAAAATACAAACGTAATAAAAGTTTAGTTCATATTTCTATAATTAATTATGATATTGAACGAAACCTAATAGCATAACATTACTCATGCAGATGACAGTTTTTATTTATTCTTATTTATTATTGTGAAAATTAAAAGGAGGAGTCGGAGTCTGATATTTTGATTTAAATCTTTCGGTATCTCAAAATACAGACTTTTAACAACAAAATATTAGCACTTATGTAAACGTGTAACAAGTTTTATTTCTTAAAGTTATGGTAAACATTTTTCAAGAATCTTCCTATTGATGGTCTTTGGTGGCCTCTGTCCGCCGAGTTTTCAGATTCAAAATTTCAACGATCTCGGCGAAGGCTCCAACCGGTTAACAACGGATTTGTGAGGTTAACAAGCGTTGGAACCCACAAGATCCCGTCTTCCAAAATATGCTTTCACTTATTTCAGTTTATTTTATTTATTAAATAAATGATATTTATGTTTTTACTTTTTGGTGACTAAGCTATTGATGATCAGCTTTGTACTTACAGTTAGATGAATTTAGAATTTTATTAAAAATTCATTATATTTATTGTTCTAAAGTAACGTTTTTTTTGTTGTTTTTTTTACCCGTGATATAATTCATATTTAATCTGTTTTGTTCCATGGGTTTATTTATATATATTTTGTGAACATGCAAATTTCAGTGGCTTTCTTATCAGTTTTAAAAATTATTTTTATTTACTCAGTTAAAAGTCATTTTTATTATCCTTAAGTATACATTCTATTGATGTGAAAAAAATTTTCTTTAACATTTCACGTTTTTCTGAAAATTTTAACGTGCCTGCATAATAAAACAAGCACTACAAAATTTATCTAGTTATGCATTTTTATTTTTAAAGAATAATAACTTGATGTAATTCTCCAGAATAAAATAATAATTCTTATAAACAACGCTTATGAATATTTCAAATTGTATGATTTTTATTTTTCTGAAATGGACGGAATTCTTTACTGCTTATTATTGTCATTGTTTGGGGAAGCCAATCCCAGAGGCGGACCCAAAAGAGGGCCAAGCCCAAGGGACTCAAATGCAAGGGAGGGAAAGTTACGCACTCGTGGGAGTATTGATGTTTGGGTGTAGGAATTTCCTTACTATGTGACAGGTGTTTAGAATTGTGGCTTTCTGTAAGGTTTTGTATAAGTGTGGGTTTAAATTTAGTATTGACAGGCTTATAATAATAATAATAATAATAATATTATTATTATTATTTTTGATTACAAGATAGGTCATGATATCATTGGGAAAAAGAATGAAGTTAAAGACTTAGGCATTTTATTTAATTATAACTTATCTTTTACCCCGCATATTGACAACATCATAAGAGATGTCTCCCGTAGAATTGGCCTTTTGAAAAGGCTTACCGCATTTTTCAAAAATCCATTAACTATCGTAAAGTTATTTATTTCTATTGTAGTTCCTAAAGTTACATATGGTGTGCTAATTTGGTTTACTCATCACACTCAAAACTTTTTACTCCTACAAAAGAAATTTCTTGCATTTTTAAATTTTCTCTCAAAAAAATATAACAAGCATGATCTCAATATGAAATTTATAAATGTGTTTACTCTTTCCAATATCATTGGTAATATTTTTCTTAATGTCCTTAAGAGGATTGTTTCTGGGGCTGTTTGGATGCCCGAGGTTCTGTCATCTATCGGGCTGTCAGTTCCTAGAAAAAGTAGTCATAAGTGTCTTACTTTAATAACTCCTAGTACGAGGACAAATATTGGTGAGATTACTCCTTCGTATAAACTTGTTACTTTGTATAATAAAAACCTTTCTCATAAAGATGTAGACATTTTTAATGACCCAACCAATTCTATTTTTAAGATTTTAAATATCTGATTTTGATTTATTTGTTCCGAAGTGTAATCTTTTTCTTTTGATTCCTTCCCCCGCTTGGGTTTTACCACCTGTAGGGGCAGTTTGTATTTGCTTGTACATTCTGATCTGATTAAATTAAATTAAATTAAATAATATTTATTTGCTTGAATATTATTTTTGATAACTATTTCGGTTGAAGTATTACTAATACAGAGTGGTACGGCCAAACTTCCAAACTTTCAGGAAATATTCCTCACATGTAGAGGAAGAAAGTATATGGATATGGGTCCGGAAACGCTTTTTTTCCATGTTAGAACTCATTTTCTACAACTCTTCATTAATTACATTAATCATGGAAAATTTTTCTTCGACGTCGCAGACACGCACACACGATAACGTCTCCCTAAATGTTAACACAGGCGGCGACGAAACACAGGAGGGATTGTCCTGAAGCAAATAACTCCGCGACAACCTCTGTCCCAAAAATAAGTAAAATACACCCCAAAGATAAGATTGAGAAGTTACAAAATTAAATGAAGTGGAGAAGAACCCAACAGATACGTTTTAGCCCTTGTGGCCTAAGAAAATTTGTTTATTGAATTACAAAAAAATTAAACAAAGTAACGAATGAGTAAGAAAAAATTTGCAAAAGTTACATAAAGAATAGAACTTGAAAAAAGGCGGAAGTACAAATGTAAAGAGAAATCTCTTCTTGAATTCTTCTTGTCTGTTAATTCGTCTGACGATGCGTTCTCGCCGATTCCTTGGTTTGCTGCACCTAAAATCACGGTTTTTCAAATACGAAGCCTAACACAGTAGAGCGGCTCACAAGGGTAAAGTAAAAAAAAAAAAAAAAATAAGATTATAAATGTAAGCAAAAGCAAGGACAAAAATAAGGTACAGTTTGAGGTCCAAATACCCTCCAAAAGAAATATATATCAAGAATACAGATTAAAGCTACGGCAGTGGGAAACAACCAAGACAACGATTTCGGATAAGAAAAAGGTTATCAAATCAAACCTCCAACAATACCGGGGAGGAGAAAAGAGGCGGAAGGTTCCTATATCTCTCAATATATTATCAAACTCAGCAACGGAATCGACGCGTTTAGTGGAATCGTTATTACCGTGTATTCATCCGAAATCGCGACTTGCCTATACAATTCTACACGTAGATGAATATACTCTCTTGAGTTGCGTGCCCTGTTCGCAGAATAAAAAAAAATATATACATAAATATTTGCAGAAGAATGCCATTTGTAATTTCAAATTCAATGCACATTAACTGAGCCAAACATCTAAATCTTAAGAAATCAATAAACAGAATTCAAACATATGCGCAAAGTTACTCATTATTCTTTACACTAAACTCGTAAGGCCTTGCGTTGTGACACACCACACAATACTGTGGAAAGAACGATCTTACTGCAGTTCTGCTTTGTCATGAACGGGCGGTTCATCTCCTGAAGTCACTGCCGATTTCTTTGAAGGTACGATGTCCAAAATTCCAGAAGAGTCTCGAAATGTCATGGAGCCAGATACTTTATTCTTAAAGCCATGTATGGGACGCCAAAACCAGAATGCGTCGTGTAGACCTTTTAAGAGGGAGGCCTACAGTAACCCTAATTTGAATGGGAATAACGTTACATAGTAAGTATGCATTAGTCTCAACTTTCACTGAATGCTCTGTAGTTGTCCGGGTACGTTCTACTAGCGGTCGCTAGCACTCTTTGCCATAGCCGCAACTTTCCATCGGTTGCTTTGAAGTACAAGTTCCAGGACTGCTAGCTGTGGGCAGGGCAGAAAGAGAGGTCCTTCCTCGTTCTCGTCGGTGGCAGAAGTGAACAAACTTTGCTTTTTTTCCTTGCCGCTTCAGTTCGGTAAACAATCGTCTCGGATACTTAAATCGCGTGCCATGTGCCACGCACTAACACGAAAGCTTCAACAAAACGTGCCTAAAGACGTCAATTACCACGGATCATTGTTAAAATTTTCAAAATTTGAGAAGAACAAAACATACGCTCGTGGCTCGGGACCAAGGCCTCGAAAAGAAATAAATAATATAATAAAACTAAAATAAGGCTTAAAAAAAGGAATTAGCAAGTAAAATTTAAAAAAATATGGATTAAACACATAATTAAAAAAAAAATACAAGAGTGGCGTAATAATACAGCGGTAAACCCAAAAGCTGATACAAACGAAAAAAAAAAAATATTACAAAAGAAAAATTAAAATTATCTTTGAATAATTCTCTCGTTCTAGAAAAAGACCCACTTAAAATTCAAAAGTACGGTACCTAAAATCATTCTAAACTCCGTACTATCCATTTAATATATTTATATTTAAAAATACCATTAATGACGATTACCCCCCGGCAGCAAAAATGGGAAACAAAAAAACCCGAACGTTACAACACACACACAAACACACACACACACTCAGTCTCTCTCTCTCTCTCTCTCTCTCTCTCTCTCTCTCTCTCTCTCTCATAATAAAACGGCTGTTGCAAAAGGAGGCCTGCAAGGGTACACTTCGGAGGCGCCGTTACAGATCTCCCGCGTTGACCCTTCATAAGGGATAAGGGGGATCTCGCATTATCCCAACAGATGTATTGATCGTGTAGGTCCCATAGTGAATGACATGCCTCTTAAACAGATATCACGTTTACGGATTGTCAGCCTTTTCATTAAGAAACTGAACAGGTCTACCGAAATTAAGAGGTCTAAGAGTCTTTTGAAATGTGATAACATGGAATAAGTGTTTTTCCTCTTCACTATACAGGCTATGTCCACTAGTTCGGAATGTAGTGGGGTCATCTTTTTTATAGGTCGGACTGGTCAGCTAGTTGTGCTCGTCACGGTGGTTCCGAGATTTCGACCCCAACCCACAGGGATCGGACGAAATCCAACCTTAAAGTTCCTTCAGAAAGTCTTGAACGACTGGCGAATACGATAAAAAGCCAACGCCTCTTCTCTCAGATGGACACTATCGGTTTATTCTCAATAATGAGTTTTATAAACGTCAATAATGAGTAAGTAATGGATGAATGGATCTACTTAATGATTTTACCTTATCCATCTGCTCCCATCTTACGAGGTGCTACCCAAAATTTCCCGAACTTGTTTTATTCTAACTGAACCGTAAGAGGTACGAAGTTTTGCCGATAGATGCTGTTAGGGGTACCACTCAGCTCTAATTGTGCCAAGCGATGTCATCCTATGTCCGCGTGATTTTGAGTTTGAGCTGTTTTTGTGACTTTTGTGTTGGGCGTGTTGCGATTCTTGATATTAAAGCTGAAGAAAACTGCGGCTGAAACCCACAGACTGTTGAACAAGGCTCTTGGTGAACAAACTTTAGGCCAAACCCAAATATTTGAGTGGTTTAAGCGTTTCAAAGATTGTCAGGAGTCTGTGGAAAACAACAAGCATTCTGGTCGGCCGTCAACAAGCGCAACTCCAGAAATGATCACGAAAGTGCGAGACGTGATCCGAGAGGACCGAAGGCAGAGCATCCACGATGTTTATGATCGCCTTGGACTGTCATACGGGACGTTTTGAGACGATTGAGGGAAAACGTGAGGCGCAAAAGGCCAGAGATGTGGAAGAAGAAAGATTGGCTTCTCCATCATGACAATGCTCCAGCGCACACATCGCTCGCTGTGAGGGAATTCCTCAACAAAAACAACATGACCGCTGTCCCTTCGCACCCTGCGATTTCTACCTCTTCCGAAAATTGAAATTGGGGGTAAAAGGGCGGTAATTTGACTCCATTGAAATGATCCAAGCGGAATCGCAGCTGGTGTTAAATATTCTCCCACCTGAGGACTTCCAGGAGTACTTCCAGAAGTGGTGTATAGATGCCCAAGGAGACTACTTTGAAGGGGACGGTGGAAATAAAAGATCGGGCAAGTTCCGTATTTTACAGAGGTACATTTTGGGAAATTCTGGGTAGCACCTGGTACACTACGTGACATTGAAAATGCAACACCATGAACGAATGGGCAGAGAAATATGAAAATTGCAGTGTTGACCCACCTTACAGAGATCCGTATGTAAATGATGCGAATTGCGCAGCTTTCCCGCGTGTTTTGAATGCGATATTGACCCTTTCGAGGAAAGCTCTATGCATGTGGCGACAGCGACATCCGCTGGCCTCTGGAGCCCAGCCACACTTCCGGCGTCGCCATTTTCCATGCTAAACAATACTGTGTAGTGAAGTGTTGTGTTGTATCAAATAGATTTAATACGTTTTTAAATGAATTTAATACAATTTTACCCTCTCGGTACAGAAATACGGAAGAATAAATATTTTTAGTATTACTGTATTTATTTTAGTTTAATTATACAGCGGTTAAGTGTTACTCTTGTTACGTTTGTGTTATTTGTTATGTTACAAGCTTGTTTTCTGTAATGGAATTAAAATAATAAAAATTTTACGGTAAATTGACTAAAACAAGGTTACAATAATTTTTTTTTTTACTTAATAATTAAACTCCGTTTACACTGAACTAAAACACGCATTATATTTATTTAAAATCGGTAAAAGTCCCGTATAGCGTCCCCTAATTTTCTCGGCTCACATCGATCAGCCCCGTCGCGTTCATGCTCTGAATTTATTATTGTAACATACCTAATTAATATGTAACTGATTTATCATATTATCGAAATTATATTTCAAGAAATTTATGCAGGAAAGAATCACGAAAGTTTCGTGACGATGAACTCCAGCCAACGGCTGGTCATTCATGTCGGCCTGGCCGCCCATCATTCAACGTACACCGTCACGGAAGTTTTGTTATTTTTTTCTCACATAAATTTCTTAAAATATAATTCATTTTATCCTACTAAATTCATTTAAAATTGTATTAAATCTATTTAGAAATCTTATATCGTTCGCAGGCTATGCCGTTCAAACTTTTAAAATATGTGCTTGACATAAAATTAAGGAGAACTGGGAAACAACTAATCCACATAACGAAACTTCATTGTGATGGATACGTATTTCAGCAGCCACGCTGCCTTCTTCAGCATCCGGTGGAAGCTTTAGATCAGAGAAACAACGTTTCACTGATGGCAAGTGAGACAATCGACAATCGAACAGTGTAGTGAAAAGACACGAGCGGTCCGGGAGCCGAGCTTCCATAACACACTCGCCCATAAAGTAACCAAGGGAAATACACTGAGTTAGAGGAAAAGCCTGATGTCCCTCGAGAGTCACCCTGAGAATAGAGTCCTAACTTGGTAGGACGAGGAATAGGATTGTTGATTGACGTAGTGATAGCCCTGAGCATCTGCGGCTAAGATATCCAGAAGTCGGGGAAGACGACTTTATTGATATCATCGAAATTGACTTCCAGTAGATGAAGGGGTCTTCGTATCCTTATGGAACCCCCAAAGGGTGATCCAGTATACTGGAAACCAATTATCGTGTGTCTCGATTTTAAGAAGCAACTTCTTAATAAGCATCTGGACGTAGCTACCAATGTGGGTCATACCGAGGTCTTCATAAACGGAGTAGTTGTCGGCAACTCTTCTATCGAGCTGAACAATGGCCCTGAGAGAAACATTTTGGAAGGTCTGTAGTTCCCCTCCACCTCGATTTGCAGATAGATGCCCAGGCAGGCATTCCATGGAGCAAGATGGTGCGGATCACCACCTTGTAGAGCAAGAGTTTATTGTCCAATCCAAAGGCAGTGTTTCTCCTCAGGAGTGCAATCAGGCTGAACTTCGCCATTTTAGCCTTGTTGAGAGCATATTGAACATGGTCGTTCCAGTTTAGCTTAGAGTCAATCTTTATGCCCAGCTATTTGAAGCTCTTTACCCAATCCAGATTTCTGCCATATAAGGCAAGGGTCCCTGGAGGATTCCTGCGTTTACGTGTAATGAACATAGCTTTACATTTGTCAACGTTGAGCTTCAACCTCCATTTGTCGAACCATTTTTCGCACTGTTGCAAAGCCTTTTGTAAGCGACTGATGACGTGTGCGGATACAGATTACACTTTGCGAACAAGTACAGATTACACTTTGCGAATTCCGGTAGGTTCGTGAATGAAAAAATTGAACAACGCCGGGCCCAGGACTGAACCCTGAGGAACACCCGCGTTGACGTCACAGGGGTCAGATAGGGAGTTACTAACGCTGACTCGATAGGACCTATGCGACAAGAAGGAGTGAACCAAGGCAATGAGCTCGTCAGGGAAACCACAATTTATCATTTTAAAGATGAGACCGTCGTGCCATACTTGGTCGAAGGCTTTATGGACATCGAGAAAAACAATTCCGCCGTACATCGAATAATTGAGAGGACTGCTCAAGTCTTCAACCAGCCTCCAAATCTGGAGCTGGCAGGAGTGATTCGTAGGAAAGCCAAATTGTTCCTTTCGAATTGGATTATTTGACTCGCAAAAGTCATTGAGCCTCTTCAGGATTGTACGTTCGAAGACCTTAGAAAGAGTAGGCAATAAGCTGATGGGCCTGTAGCTGACAGGAAGAGCGGGATTAAGGCCAGGCTTAGGTATAGATAGGATGACTGAGTTTTTCCAGGCATCGGGGAAGTAGCCCTGGTTCCAGCAGTCGTTTAAAATCTTAGTAATAGTGCAGATTACCTTAGGAGGCAAATTCTTGAGAGCACCATTAGTGATGGAGTCTAGATCAGGAGCCTTGTTACTCTTTACACGCTTAATGATGTTCGATACCTCGGCGTTGTCAATGACATGGAGATGGTTATGTACACGATGGATGAGATCGTACTTTATGCAGCCATCTGTAACTAGACATGTGTTCTCGATACCAGCCAGTTTATCTTCAAAGGGGGTGGTGAATTGACTCTTCAGTGAGTTTGCAATTATTTGGGCCTTTTCCTGAGGACTGCTAACAAAATTCCCATCTTCCGTAAGCAGAGGAGGTAGATCGGTGACCTTCTTGTTCTTGAGAGCCCTGACTGTACACTAGAGTGAATTGTCTTGGATTGACAGACTCTTGATTTTGCTGCACCACCTTTGAATTCGTAGCTCCTTCACCTGTTCTCTGACCTTTCGTGGTAGCCTGTTTTACTTAGTCTTGAACTGCAGGCACCTAGTACATTGCCACAATCTTCTGAAGGAATTTTTTTCACGTATGAGTTGCCGGATGGATGAGGCAAAATCGAGATGATCAGGTCTCTTTTGGTCAACGGCAGTAGCGCTAGCATCACTGGCTGATTTAATCAATTAGGTGATATCACTAACATTACCATCAATGTCAACGTTGTTGGCAGGATCCGTATATGAAATGTTACACTCCTTGAGCAAATCTCTAAATAGTTTCCAATCCTGCTTCCGGCGGAGTCTGACCCTCAGGTCAAGATTTAAGCCCTCGAAGTTGAGAGCGACTGATGGCAAGTGAGTGCTTTACAGTCTTATATAGGTAAGTTAAACCAATCACATAAATTAAATTAAACCAATCATATAATTTGTCCAATAGTATACAACGAAAAGAACAAAGTGTATTAATACAAATGTTTGAAACCTTAAGACTAGGGAGATCCAATCGGTACATTGCTGACTGTTGGTTGTTGGTCATTGGTCATCTGTTGAAGTGGCGTCATTGTTTGTTGATGGGTTTTGAACTTGCACAGTTTAGTAACAGTCTTTAGTTGGGATATGTCCCGTGGTCCTTTATCACTGTTCAGTAGTCTATGTGGCTCTTCTCTGGTGATCTCATAGCTCTCGAGGAAATTCAGCAACTGTGACATCTCTCGTGCTGTGGATAATCTTCAGGTCGTCTAGTCGGTAGTCATGTCCTTGGTCTAGAATATAGTCCGCAAATCTGGAGATGCCGCAGTTTCCATTCCTGATGTAGGAGAGATGCTCCTTAATTCTTGTGTAGACTGCTCTACGGGATTGCCCGTAGTGAACCGCTTCACATTTCGAGCATGCTAGTCTGTAGACACCAGGTCTTAGGTCTGAGGTTATGACGTCTTTGGGGTTACCCAATCTTCGGCTCAATGTGTCCGAGCTTCTGTGTATAGTTTCTAGCCCAAATTGTTTGGCTATTTTGACCATTCCTTTATTGAGGTGTTTGTTATAGGGGAGTATCACCCGTCCTATAATCTCTTCTTTGTTGTCGCTTAGTGTCGTGATATTCTGAACGGCTACCTTGCTTTGTACTTTTCTGATGATGCTGTTTATGACTTCTTCATGGTAGCCATTTTGTCTAGCATAGATTTTGATTTTTCCCAGTTCGGTCTTTCTATTCTCGTCACTTAGCGGGATGGTATGGGCTCGTGACACCATGTGCCTGAACGCGGCCAGTTTATGTTGATGGCAGTGATTGGATTCACTTCTGATGTAGCTGGCTACGAAACTGGATTTTCGGTGTATGTTGAACTCTAGTTGTTGGTTGGTCCTGGTTATTTTCACATCCAAATATGGGATACTATAGTTCACTTCTTTTTCGGTAGTGAATTTGATCTTGGGGTTGTTAAGATTGTTCAGAAGTTGGTACCTCATTTTCTGGGGCTGTTGCGAAGACATCGTCTGCATACCGTAGCCAAGTCTTTGGAAAGAAGGGGAATTAGGTTATGGCCTAGTTTTCCAGTCTTCTGATGTAAATGTTTGCGATAAATGGGCTGATACTACTTCCCATGGGTGTTCCATCGGTCATCTTGTACCAGGTATTATTAAAGACGAAGATATTGTTATACAAGATCAACTTTACTACACTTGTCACGTCTTTGATTATTCCTAATGGTAAGTCGTTTTCGAACATGGTATCCACCAACGTATCGATATGCTTGGGCAACCCCAAAGACGTCATACCCGCAGACCTAAGACCTTGTGTCTACAGACTAGCATGCTCGAAATGAGAAATGGTTTATTACGGGCAATCCCGTAGAGCAGTCTGCATAAGAATTAAGGAGCAGCTCTCCTACATCAGGAATGGAAACTACGGCATCTCCAGATTTGCGGACCATATTCTGGACCAAGGACATGACTACTGACTAGACGACCTGAAGATTATCCACAGTACGAGAGACCCACGGCTGCTGAATTTCCTCGAGAGCTATGAGATCACCAGAGAAGAGACCGTAGCCGACGAAAAAGACAGGCGGCGGCGCGGAAAAGTCACCTGATCATCCTAGGCTGAATAACAATGTAATCATCATTGTTTCCATCTTGGATTTTAAGAATCAGTATTTTTTCGTTTGTTGAAAACAATGAAGGTTGGATTGTTGATCAGCCTACCATGGTCAGGTGACTTTTCCGCGCCGGGGCAACACCACCTAAAGATAAGGCCTGGGTGCTGAAACGTCATTACATTGTTACATCGATTTTTTTTTCAACCCAGCACTAGTAAAGTTTCGTTATGTGGATTAGTGGTTTCCCAGTTCTCCTTAATTTGATGTCCATCCACAGTATTTGGCCCCTCGTATTTTGTTTGCTTGACATAATTTAAACAGAAAAACCGCCTAATAATTGTATAAACACTTGTAATTTAAACTACATTGTAGTTGCACTGCATTAAATCCTTTGATGCTCTCTGAAACGGAAGTTAGTAAGGGCTCTCGTAGGATCGGTCACGTGATTTCCTGTGATGCGTTGTTTTGTTATCGAAACTGTTAATAAGCGAAGGAATTTACATAATTGGCAGTACTTCTGTTACTCTGTCATGTACAGAAATCGTCTTCCAATTTGTTTTTTTAGCTGCTGAAGAAACGCTTAGAGAATGTAAGAAACGCCTTAGTTGTAGAGAATGTAAAAACGTCGTCAACCAAGGCAGTTCCACCAGACAAACGATTTCACGAGGGGTATGGTAAGCGAACTCAGAAGTGCAGATTGGTCCTTTCGTCGGATCGCAGCAGACTGCAACCTACACGCGTCCACGGTACATCGGCTGTGGCGAAGATTGATAAAACAAAGGAATGTGGCAGGTTTGAGAGGTTCCTGTGCGGCCCCAGCGACGTCAGCACGTGTTTACAGACGCATCCACTGGAAGCTTTCGCGAATCCCCAGGCCACTTCTGTCGACCGCTTACAGCATGTTCAGGACGCCCTAGATGCTTCCATATGGACCAGGACAATTATTCGTCGATTGCTCGCTGGGGGCCTGCACTCCTATCGCCTATTAAGAAAACTGCCATTGACTCCACTTCACAGACGCCTTCGTTTGCAATGGTGTCGAGAAAGAGCCACGTGGACAGATGAATGGCGCAGGGTGGTGTTCTCAGACGAGTCACGCTTCTGTTTCAGCAATGGCAGTAGCCGCGTAAGAGTTTGGCTAATTAATAAGGGTCTGTTCGAAGTTTTGGTAGCGGTCAGGTGATATTAGAAACTATTAATATTTTTCATATGGCAACTGATGGCATACGATGAAAAAAAAAATCGATTTCCTAAACGCTATGTTTGAGAAAATCAATTTTCCGATTAAAAACTGGGGCTTACGTTAAGTAATTAAAAGGGGGTAAAAATGGATAAAGATGAGAAAATGTGGGGGATAAGTTTGCTCCACTTTTTTGCCCTTTCTTTAACTCTTAAGTTTATCCCCCGATTTTAACCTCATTTTTTGTGATCAGAAATTTTGGTAAAGCAAGCCTATTATTATAAAGTTTGTTCAAGTGAAACATAGATCGAGGTACAACTGAAAGATTAAGAGTAATTTGGAAATAGCAACACACTGATTTCCAGTTATGGCCGAACCCTTTTTGAACTGGACCAAAACACTCGTTCCTCCATCGGAGTATGGGCCTCTTGATAGGAGGAAACGCCGTCCCTTTAAAGACTTTTTCAAAGATAAAGTTACAAGGGGAGTGGTCTGAGAAGTCTCAAGGAGGGTGGGCAAGGACATTCCGGCAGAAACGTTGCGAGATGTTCGCTGTTGCGAGCGCCGCGTATGTTAGGCATTCGTGAAGCAGGTCCACATTCCAAAAGATTCCCACATGTGTTCCTTCCCAATGCCACCTAGAGAAAAAGGCTGCGCACGGAAACGTCATACATTGTTACATCACCTACGGTAGGTTATTGTTAATCGTATTTCTACCAATAATAAGCCCGAAATTTGCCCTCCCCGAGGCCAACGAGAGACAGGCCAGGGCTCTCAAAAGTCACCTGATCATCGGGATCCGGACAACAATCCATCCTTCATTGTTTCCAACAAACGAAAAAATACTGATTGTTAAAATCCAAGATGGAGACATGAAAGATGAATTGTTGCCCGGACCCCGATGATCATGTGACTTTTGGGTGCCCTGGCCTGTCTCTCGTTGGCCTCGCCCTACCGTAGGTGATGTAACAATGTGTGATTTTCCGTGCGCGCTTTCTCTCTAGGCGGTATTGCCCTTCCTCACATAGGATTTGAACCACAATCCGTTGGACACGTTTACACTTATCTAAGTCTGTTGGAAAATGCAGTATCATTTACCATAGCGACAACTGAGTACGTGACGTATATCATATTTTCTATCTGCCGTCCACCGAGTCACGTATCCGATCAGCACAGCGCCTAGTATGTTTCATTTGAACGACCTTTGAAATTAAAAAACAATCATGTATTTTTCCATTCAGGTAAATATTGGGTTAAAGTGAATAGAGAAAAGCACACAAGTACATTGTTTAATGAAAAAATCGTTTTATTAAATCATTATTATGTACATATAAAGATAAATGCGAAAAAAACAGTGATTGAATTTTTTTTTTGTATTCGTTAAATATAACTCATGAATGTTCCAGTTTGGATTAATCCATAAATCATCAATAAAATTTATAATCATAAATGGAAATAATTTTTATGATAACCGCCTTTCTCGTTCCATGAATAATTACAATAACTTCCCCAAACTTTTGTAAAAATTTTCAATTACTACATATTATGTGACATTTTCTCGGATTTTCGTTTTTCTAGATCTTCAATTAGAAACGTTGCTCCTTCTGCCCTTTAATTTTTTAAAAAACTTACAGCTATTTTAAAAATGAATTACAGTTTGATAAAGTCATTAGAATTCATTTACATGAATCATATGATAATTTGAAGAGCGACTTATAATGACATTATGTGCTGTTATTTTGTTATGGAATTTACAAAGAATGATTTTCCATAGAACTTATAGAGATAGGCAAAAAAAGAAGTTCGAGATTTACTTTTTTTTTATTTTTATTTTTACGCCTAGGAGCACTTTTTGTACTTGGTCAGAACTCTGATGTTTTATATCACTGTTCTACTTTAGTGCGCGTAGAGATCAGCCTAGTGGATTAAAAATAGAATAAAAGAGGCCCTCTGTGATTGAGCCTTTTGAAATCGAGATAGGATTACTTTTCAAAGACAATGCTGTCTTCTTCCATACTAATATACAGGGCAAGTCAAAATGATGAAAGGTTTGGCAGGAGAAAGACTATCGGCTTGATGTGTGTAGGGTTACGCAAGGCGCCTTTATAGAACACCTGTGATGTGATGTGTTTGAAGTAAATTTTGAACGCTTACCTTTCGTAACACATGTCTGACAATATCATATGTTCATTAGATTTCATAGAGTAAACTTCTGAAATCGGGTCCATCATTTTGACTTATCCTGTATTTTCATAACGAATAAATCAGCTAAACTAGAATATTACATGCTAAAATCGATAAGAGAAAGGCCGATACTTAATGTTTTTATAACATAATGACATACAAAGGCCGATAGATGTTTTTATAACATAATGACATACAAATATGAAACAAAAGTGCTTTTGTTTTTATTAAAGGTAATTGCTTCGAAAGTAGCTAAGTTTCATTAAGAGATGAAGATTCTTATGTACTGCAATAAACTATTCTTGTATGAGATGAAATAAATACAGGGTGCGTTCACAAAGTTTCAAGACTGGTCTCAAAATAAAAAATTTACTAAACATTTTTGTACAGCGAACTAAAAGTCTTCGAAATATGACCCTTGGGCATCAACACAACGCTGCCAGCGTTTTTTCCATTGTTCATAGCTCCCTGGAATCCTTCGCACGGAAGGCTGTAAAGGGACCTCGTCGAAGCTGCCTGGATCGTTGGAATGCTGTCGAATCGCTTCCCTTTCAGGTCTCTTTTTATTCGGGGGAACAGAAAGAAGTCGCTGGGAGCTACAGCTTGTAGGTCGGGGCTGTAGGGTGGCTGGGGCAGTGTTGCCACGTTGAACTTGTCCAAAACTTCGCCGGCGGCGAGCGACGTGTGAGAGAGCGCATTGTCGTAGTGAAGAACCTAATTGTCTTTGATCTCCTGGCGGACGCGGCAGACTCGAACCTTCAAACGCCGGAGCATTACTGCATTTTCGACTCTCCGAGTTTCCGATGGCGGTCACTGACACGCACTCAAGGTGGAAGAAAACACCACCATAGCACGCACTCACGCCACTATATAAAAAAACGCTGATTGAAAAAGTATAACCACTATTATAGCGATCTGCTCACTCCAGCTTCTCGGAAGTAACTGCCGCTGGCGCTCTCGGTTAGCTGACACCCCCCACTACTTCAACCTGTGGTGGAACCAGTCTGCGCGCCCTCCCCTACTCAGGAAAGATCAGTCTTGAAACTTTGTGAACGCACCCTGTATATTATTTGAAAATTTTTGACAAAGGTAGAAGCAAAGCATTAGAAAACATACAGGACATAATGGATATTATTTGTTTAAGCAATTTTATGAAAAACAGTTATTTGTGAATTATTACAATACAATGCACCATTGTTGTTTTTTTCTCCTTTAGATTGGTTTGTTTGGCATTAACGTCACTTTCAACCGCCATGGTCATTTCAGGACAGCGTTATAGGGGCCTTAAATTTTGCCTCGCAAGGGTGCAGCCGGCAAATGACTATACGGGACCAACGGCTTTACTTCGTCGTCGTCGGCCGGGGTTGAATCCGCGTCCTCAGGTATCAGAAACGATCACGCAACCACTGAGCCACCGAGGCCGATTTTCCCCTTTGAATTTGATTACAATACAATGCATTCAAGCAGAACGAAATTTCAAAGGGGCTAATTTCTAAGACTATATCATAATAGGTATTCAAAATATAAAATGTGTAAAATATAAGGAGCAAATCTTTTTTCTAGAAGTGAAGAATAGTGTTATTCTTCTTTTTAGCAACATGAAGTACACAAAAGGAAGGATTTCTCCCGATATTCTATTTGAAATTATGCTTAATTTTCTGTTGTTTGTGAAGAAAGTTATTAGCATCTTATTTAACAACTCTAAATGTTCCATGTCTAAAGTAAATGTTCATAATTCTTAATTATCCATTGCCACTTCACTCCTTACGGACAATTAATATTTGCATTCTTCAGTAAAATATGCCAGTAAAATTCATTACGTCTTCATATTTAATGAGACGACATACCACATTAACGGCGGAGGAAAAAAAATGCTCTATTTCATTTCTTTAACTGAATACGCGAACGTAGTAATTTTTAAGCACTTATTCCATAGATTTAGAATAAAATATATTGAAATTCTAGAAAATTTTTGCTAATGCACTAGAGATTACTTATACATTTGCTAAACATACAATTTCAAGCAGAAATGCCAATATCCTTATTTTTAGAAAGAAAAAAAAATCCAAAATTTTTTTAAATGTTTCTTTGAAATAAATAGGATTTATTCAGAAAAACTCTCAAAAATATAATTTTTAAAAATTCATGTATAAATGAATGGTTTAGAATAGTGTAAACGTTTTATTTTCTGCTGATGATGTGAAGCTTTTTCTTTGATTAACGGTCGAGTATTACTGAAAAATTTCTCTCCGATAGCAATAATGGAAAGTGAAGAGATGCCCAGCATGAGACCCAGATAATTCCCTATGTCACATAGCAATTGAATTATCGAGTAGGCCGGGGATTCCACGTAATATTCAATCCAGTTACTAAATAGACTAAACCATATTATTGAAAACATATGCGGTAGAGAGTCTCTGTTATCGAGCACGTCATACGTAGTCATTTCGCAACTTACTGTACAGCCGCATTCTTCGGCATAAGATAACGCTTCGTACGTGGCTCGAACGAACATTGCTTGTGCTTCGAAAGCTTCTTTTGCAGTTGTACAAGGGCGTTGATCCACTATCTCCATGTAAGGGAGTCTGGAAATCATAAAAATGTCCGTTCAAAAGAAATGAACATATTGTGGTTTGAAAGTCAAAGCAAAATTAATGAAAAAAGGAAACATGCACGCCTACATCATGGATAAGAAAACATTTCACGATTGGTTAAAAGAAGAACTAACAAAAATACAGGTGTGTTATAAATGATTATCGGGCTTCGAATTTTTATAATTCCAAGCTATGGATCTCACTCGTTCGTATTAGCTATAGAGTTAGATAACATACGGAAACAGCTAACTCAAAGTTCAGGCCATAAATTTGTTTAAAAGAATTTCTAAGTAGCTGTAAAAACTTTTGAGTGACCTTTTGAACTAATTTTTTTTGGTGGGTATGAACTTTCCATGCCCTCTTGTATAATATTACCAAGTATTATAGCTTTTGGTTCAGTAGTTTTTCTTTTATGGCCATTTCAAAATGGAACTTTAATTATAAAGACCCTGTATATTTTTGGTCCGTGCAGAGTGTTTGTGCATTGCCTGTTGATACCATTTATTTATTTATTTATTTATTCTATTGTAGACAGTAAACAAACTCCGAACGGGGCCAGTATGGCCACAAGGCCGACATGATTGGTCCCCGGACGGAGGGTAATGAAGCAATAGTAAATAAGAATCAAATTACAAGTAAATAAATAAAAAGAAAAGAATAACAAAAAAAGGGTAGTTAGTTGAGGGAAAGGAAAAAAAGGGCTAGAAAGAGTCAGTATTTAAATGGTTGGTAAAAAGGAACAATTTGGAGCTTCTTTTGAAAATTGCAATAGAGGGGGAAAGGCGAATGGTCTCAGGAAAAAGGGACCGCCATTTGATTCCCATGTAGGAAATACTACGACGCTGATAATTGCTTCTAACTAACGGGAGTCTTATAGAATTGGCGGCACGCGTAGAGTAGGAGTGTAGTGTATTTTGATATAGAATAGAAAGAGGTGATGTCAGAATCAAATGGTGGTTAACAACTTTGTAGACAAACAAAACCAGTTGTAATACATAAATCTGATATACGGATGCAACACCTAAATGATTGAAATATTGGGAGACTGGTGAAGGCTTTCGTAGTTTTAATAAAATTCTCACAAACCATTTTTGAATTCTGTATAAACGGAGAAGGTTAGAATTGGTGGTCGACCCCCAAAAAACAATTCCATAGCAAAGCGATGAATGTATTAACGAGTAATACAAAAGCAACATTATGGATGGCGGAAGAAAATGAAGGCGAGAAATCAAACCCAATTTTTTACTAAGAGCATTTATTAATGCATTAATATGCAAATCCCAAGTTAGGTCAGGGGAAAGAAAAATGCCTAAATATTTAAACGAAGAAGCGGTAGATAAAAGATTTGAGTTATAGTAGATTCGCAATTCATTGAGAGCGAGTTTTTTGTTACGCTGGTGAAAAATCAAATATTTAGTTTTATTTAAATTTAAAGTTAATTGATTGACAAGGTTCCAAGAACTTAAACTTGAGTGTCTGATTAATTGTATTTGATAGACTAGAGCTCGAGGGATCAGCGAACAAGAGAGTAACATCATCAGCATATAGAATGGGAAAGGAAGAAGACAGAACAAACGGCAAATCATTTATAAATAAATTGAATAATAATAACGGGGACGATATTGAACCTTGCGGAACTCCTAAATTACGAATTAAAGGAGGAAAGGACAAATTAAAAAGATCCAAATAATAGTTCCGATCAGATAAAAAATCCTTTAACCAATCAAGAGAGGGTCCGCGTATGTTATAGAAGGAAGAGAGCTTAAACAATAAAAGGTGATGTGGGACAGAGCGAAAAGCCTTAGAGTAATCTAGGAAGAGAGAAACAACTAAGTTGTTTTTAGACATATTCGTGGTGACAAATTCAACCAACTCAAAACATGCAGTATCGACACTTCTTTTTGGTGAAAATCCATGCTGAGCACATGAAATTAAATTGTTATCATAAACATAGTTTGATAGACGAGTAAAAAATAGTTTTTCAAAGATCTTAGAAAAAATTAGCAAAATTGAAATTGGCCGATAATTGCGGAAATCTTTTGGATCGCCACTCTTAAAAATTGGTTGATACATATTGTTACACGATCTTTGCCTTGCATTGTTGGTCATGAGATATTTCTTATTAATATACCCTGCCATCATTATGAATATCGATTTATTATCGATAATTATTATTTTTTAGAAATCCTCATGCTTTGAAGGTCAAGTATGCAAAATTTCATCAAGATAAAACTGTAGAATTGTATAAAATACAAACACCCCCACCCATCCACAAACACCCCTGACAGCACGCCTTCAAGGCACACGCATGGTTCGCCCTAACAACGATTACACATTGCAAAATTTGCATAACAGGCTGAGAAAGCTGTAGTGAAAGTGTACAAAGAGTGGACAGCAGGGACAGAAAAAGCGTCCCAACGCCATCGCTGTAAAGGGGGTGAACGGCGACTCGTAAATGGTGACAGGAGAGCCACAGTCCATCAACTGACCACCAGATTCAACAGTGGTGCCAACAGACGTGTATCCGACATTACCATTGAACGCACCCTGCTACGGATGGGCTTGAACAGTCGACGCATGGTTGCTGCACCCATGTTGACCAGGGGTCATCGTCAACGAGGCCTAGACTTTGCACGTGAGCACCGCCATTGGACCACAGACGAGTAGGCTAAGGTCGCCTTCTCCGACGAGTCATACTATTATCCATCTGCGGTTCTATTTGATATTTCTCACAAACAACAACGGAAAAAACTCGAACGGTACTCTAACAGTAAATGCGTGTATAATCTGTAAGATCGCTGAGTCACAATTATATACACGCTTTGGTCACAACTGACATTTAACGCAAGTTGTGCGGCGATATGTACTATCCCGAAGGCATTCATGCATTGATCTTTTTTACCGTACCATCTCTGTTTAATAAGTAACTGCTTTATATAATTTTATAACTTATTTATTAATGAATTCGCTAGGGGAAAGAAATCACAAAAGTTCTAGAAAATCTATCAGCTACGTTCACAGGCGCGGGGCTTTCGTGTGTTTTTTCCTCCCTTTCGAATTTCTCAATAAATAAATTTTTGAAAAATTAGGTAAATCGTGTGCTTATTAAGCAGAGAGGATAGAGAAAAAAAAATCAAACCATGGCAACAACCGAGTTGCCCGACATCATCCGGAAAAATTAGGGAGGGGGGGCACCATTCTTTATTTTTACCAACCCTTGATTCGTCTAGGCCTGATAAAATTTTATTTACACTATAGTGAAATATACGCTAACTTTATAACTGATACTCAACAATAAAATGCGGTTTTTAAAATTTCGGATACAGGATTTTATACATGTAATAGTTATAAAGCAATTCCAAAGAATTGTGAGTCATGCTAATAATATTTCTATAATTTAAATTTTGGAAAAAGGAATTAAATTAACTCAGGCTGCAAAGGGTTAAATAAACTCTTTCACTGCATAGTTCTTTGTGTGATATTTAATCATCTCACAAATTTAGTTTCGAATAAATCTGAAAAGAAGCGTTACGTAACGCTAAACTTGATACCCTCCCTACCTCTCCATAACCCTGTCTAACGCCGTCCAAAACACCACCTCCTCCCCTTAAGCGTTAAGAAATTTATGAAGACCTCTTTGTTATAAAAATAAAACAACAATAAAATTAATTTATATATTTTAAAATTGTTTAAAGTATTATTAATATATTTCAATAAAATTGTTGTAAATTGTCTATAAATCTAAAAGGACTAAGGAAATGAATAAAATAGAAAATACTGTAAATAATATAATATTTAATATAATATACTGGCAATTAATAACATATAATAAACAATATATTGAAAATACATAAAATTTAATTAATTACCATAATTAGTATTATAGCATATAATTACAATGATATAAATGCAATAGTAATTTAAAATGATAAATGTTTGTTGAAAACAACTGAATGTTTGTGAAAAACGACTAAATGATCGTGAAAAAGCTGTATATGTTATTCAGCCTCACTCAGATCGTGTCATATATTCATTTCCCTATCTGAAGTTGGCGTAAAGGTATATTGAGCACCCACGGTCCTTTTAAAGAATGATGTGTAATTTTCTAATATATGAACCTTTCTGGGGGTGTCTGGTCATTAATGACAATAAAGTGTATTCAAAAACCTCTTACTTGCAGTGTAGACTCTTTAAAAGGCGCTGTAAGCATTTGCGCTGACATTGCTTTGCTTCTTCTCTATGGGCGCATTTGTTATTGGGCATTGAATATTTCCTTACCTAGAAAAGATAAAATCTATATGAATTTTGAGTAGTTTACACTCTGAAACAAAAGTATAAGACTACCTGAAATTTTCAAGTTTGAAATGAGGCTATTTTTTGTTTCATCAATTAGCTATTCGATGATATTACAAACAGTTTATAAACGTTACTTATGTAAAAATGATCTGCACGGTTATTACTTTTTTGGCCAAAGTGCGGTGTTACATAATGATACGACCGTTGTATATTCATTCCTGTGTCATTAATGAGATATGTCAATAATGAAAAAAATGTTTCATGTGGTAATTCTCTCACAACCTGCCAATTCTTCATAAGCATCACCCGAAGAACAAAACTCACAGGTTGAAATACAATACCGCGAAACCATTATTTGCATGCTTCTGGAAAGTCAGAACTGGAAATTGCCACATTGGTGAGACGTTCCAAATCTGCAGTTCACAATGTTCTGGCCAAAGCTTATCTTATGGCATCGTTAAACGCAGTGGACGAAAGAATGTCCTAAGTTATTGAGATGAACGACGCATTCGAACTTTTGCAAGAACTGTCTTGAGTCATCAGGCAGAGTCAAGGTAAAACTAAACCTCATATAAGTTCACAAAAAGAAGCGTCTTGACTGGTGCAAAGAATGAATGCACTGGATATTTGAATAGAGTAGCGATCCCGCCACACATTCGCCGAATGGTTATTTTTTTTTCTCCTCCTCTCCCCCAGCTATAATTTTCCTCCAGCTGCGTCGAAGGCCCGTTCATTGCGGTTCCCCAATAGCGGTATGGTGTCTTGAATCTGTCAGGTGTTCGCACCCCCCTGCTAGGTTGTAAACCTTGCTAATCGTAACTTTTAGAGAGCTAAAGTGTTGTGTTACTAGCGTGCTCTTTGACTCCGAATCTTTTCCCGGTCGCCTTTTACTTCCATACTTCCTTACAGGTAAATCATACGAACGACTGTTGAGTTACGGAGGTTACTGTAGCCCCCTCCTTATATTAATTCTTTTGGGACGCCCGAGGTTACTGTAGCCCCCTCCTTATATTAAAGGGTCTAGTGACGCGCTCTGTGTACGTTGGTTTTTGCTGCCTAATTACATCCCACACGATAAAGATTATATTATTAGCGGAGCCCCAACGGTATCTCTACTTAGTCTGGCCGGACTCATTATTAATGCAAAATAAAATTAAATACTTAATTTTTATAACTGTGGGAATGAGGCATTTCTGTTGCGTTTGGGATAAAACTCCAACAGCGCTTCGTAAACCTCGTCGGAAAATTTAAATCAGTAATATTGGAGAGAAGGGGTAAGGTCTTTACAGGGCAGATTATGGTTGTCAACTTCACTAAACCTTTCTTTTAGAAGCTCATGTAATTCTCGTTTTCCTATTAATGTACATGGATATCCAGTCAGTTTTGCCGCTTGAAGCAGTGAATTGTATAATAAAATATGCGGAATCTTGTGGAGTAGTTCTACAGATAATAACCTATAAATTTATTTGATATTTCCCGATGTTTGATTTAATGTTGTTGTTGAGAATGTACTTATTTAATTTTTAACTTGTGTATTTCTACGATTTTAATTTCTTAGCATTCTTATTTCATTACTACTTTTCAGTGCCGGAGCCGGTCTTTCTCGTTAGCCTCGCTTCTGTTGAGAGCGACGTCACGGAATGACGTCGTTGCCGGGCATAGTGCACGACATCGTACCCTTCCGCCGTTAGACTTGTACTTAGGCCTACTTGTACTACGTTTGACCATCCTATAATCGCGTGGCTTCTCGAAAGTAGAATAGTCGAATGGTGTCTGTCCGATATCATTTTCAAAAATTAATATGGAACCAATGGAAAATATTTTACTCCTCTTCGTGGAAACTCGATCATCTTTCGTTTCTGACACATCTGTTTCACGTTCTTGACGTAGGAACAAGACGCTGCCATTTTACAATCAAATAATCTCGACTACAGACCGACTTTATTTTATTTATTTATTTATTTATTTATTTATTTATTTTAATTTCATCAAATGGCTTTTCTATCCATCGATTTTTTATTACATCGAGTAGAAAAACAGGAAATATGATTGCAGACAGAATTTCGAACTTCTTATATAGAAAATTATTCGAACTATTTCTTCTTGCGAACGAATTATAACCGATTCACTCGTGACGTCACTCTCAACTAAAGCTGAGATGAGACAAGGTATAGGGGGTGTTGGCTCTGCCAACACCATCTCTACTCAAAGCCTGAGCGCGGAAACGTTATACATAGTTACATCATCATACGGAGTCATGTTTAATCGTATTTCTACCAATAATAAGCCTTAAATTATGACTCCGCATGATGATGTAACAATGTATGACGTTTTCGCGCTCAGGCTTTGAGTAGAGGTGGTGTTGGCTCAGCTCGGTATTTTTTGCCTATTTTCTGTTGCCAGGGTTTTTTTTTGGGGGGGGGGCGCCCTGGAGTTAGCTAATTAGGAGTTAGTTGCATCTGCGGCAGCAGCGAGGATGAACATATGCGTTTTGGTACGACCCTGTTTGCCGTTAGGCTGCCCGAACGTTGGAGCATTAATCGAGGGTGAATGATTAAGATGAACTGTCTGCTTTATCCTTTCCTTTAGTGGAATTGTTGTACTACGGACTTGGGAAGCTTGCTGCATTGACGTACAGTTATTTTATGAATGGAACTTTTTCTGGCATGGAAGTGGATTAACTCAAGAGGAAAAGGCTTCGGTGGTGTATCCGTTCGGGTTGACTGTCCATAAACCGGTGAGAAAATTTCATAATCTCCCTTCGTGGAGCTGGGGGGCGATTGATAGCCTTCGGTTTGTCATTGTGGTTTTTTGATGAATTTCCCCACGGAATGTTTCAGCACCTTACTCTCTGCGCCTCGTACACTTTTGCGTCCGCCATTTTCGAACTCAGTTCTTTCCACCTTGAAAGGTTGCCCTGTCTAAGTTATTTCCGCCTAGTTTCGACACGTCTATCATTTCCTACATCGAACCTTCGGATTTTGTAACCTGACTGTTCTTTCCTGCACCGGTGTTCGTCCCTCCCCGACTCGCAACGAGGGATGTTCAAGATAAAACTTTTAATTAAACTATTTGTGCTTTATGTTACCTTTTGTTATGAATTTTTTTTAATTTTTGTAGCCCCAATCCTGTGCGGAGTGGTCAGCTGCCCTGAAAATGTTTTCTTTTGTAGTTTTTTTTTTTTTTTTTTTTTTTTTTTTTTTTTTTTTTTTTTTACTTTTTCCTTAAGATAATGTAACTTTATCCTGATTTTTTTTTACCCGTCTACGCTGTAAACATGACTTTCTTTTTCTATTAGCTGTGTTTTTTCCCCTTTTTTTCTACTCCTTATCTTTGCCCGGAATGTCCTTCTCCTGGTTCTCCAGTCCTACTTAATCATTTTTCCTGTATTTTTTTACTCGTTCTTCCCTTTAGCTGCCTCCGTTGTCGTGTGTCCCACGTCTACTCCCCGCCTTTGTACGTCTGCCAGAAACCTTTTGCCTTTTGATTTTTTTTTGTCTCTTTATTTCCTTTTTACTTCTTGCAATTTTTTTTACCTTTTTACTTGTTTCCTTTTTTTTCTCTTTTCTTTTGTTTCAGGGACTGCACTCCGTCACTGTGGCTTAATCGAGGCCAACGAGAGACAGGCCAGGGCACTCTAAAGTCACATGAACACCGGGGTCCGGCCAACAATTTATCTTTCATTGTGTCCATCTTGGATTGTAACAATCAGCATTTTTGCGATTGTTGGCTGGACCCCGAGGATCATGTGACTTTTGAGTGCCCTGACCAGCCTTTCGTTGGCCTCGGGCTTAATTCTCACAGATCTGATTTACCAAAACTCTTGTATCTTTTCATTGGAGCTGGACTTAGAATCGAGTTTTCAAAACTATAATGATTTATTAAGTGGTCAACCAGACAGTCTTGTATTTGTCTTTTCATTCAATAAGGTTGATTAATTTGTATTTTATGTATTTCCCAGAAGATTTTCTTTTTGGCCCCTTGTCGGAGGATCCTTCAAGTGGACTTTTTTTTTCCCACTTCCTTTCGTTCCAAACGAGATTGCGACTGCCAGTTTCAAGGATTAACGGATTATCTCTCACCAAGCCAAATTTTTCAGATTGTGTCATTCAACTCTTTCTCGGCCCTTCAGTGGTTGTGTAGTGTTGCTTCATCAGTCGTGAACGATTGTGTATTTTCCTAATTTGTATTTATCAGAAATTATTGTAGAAAAATTGCAATAAAAATTACAATTTTCGTTTGGATTCCTCCCTTGTTATTTTGATACCCATATTATTAATCTATCGGGGGGTTCCATTAGAGTTAGTTGGGAGGGACCTGTGTCTACAATTATAAGCCTTATCTTATAATAATGCCAGTGGGTTAAAAGTAAGTGTTTTCCCAAACCCCTTCCTTCCTTTTACTTGCCACCTATTAACTCCCTAGTTCCTAACGACTACGCGTTGGCTGTACGTGTCCAATTTTAGGCACGCTACAATAGTAACATATTGTCTTTTCTGAAGAGAAAAGGTTTAGTCTTGATGGGCCTGTTGACCATTCACATTTTTGACAAGATCTGCGTAACGAACGACCAGAACGATTCAGTCGCTAAAGTGATAGTGAAGGACCAATGTTTCGAGACGCCATCGAATTTGTAGGCAAAGCTGATCATCTAATAGTGGATGGGACAATGAACGCGATAAAATGTCACGATATGCTGTTTCCTTGTCTGATTCTATTTGAACCACTAATTGAAGGTGAAAATTGGATTTCCCAACAAGACAATGCCATGCTGCAGTTTCCACCATCAAGTGGTTTAAAGATCAGAAAATCGTCGTTATCTCCTGGTAATCGCAAAGTCCAGTGAAGTATTATGATACAAAAGGTGTATACAAAATATCGCCAGTTTTAATATACGAACGAGTTGTCTGTTGCAGTTCTGCACGCTTGGGATGGAGTAAAATTATACTGTATCCAGATTGTGATTAATAAAAGCTAATGGCGGTCTTATAAATTATAAATTTGAAGGTTTCACTTATCTTTTTGCACTTTGTTAAAACAAAGAGGAATATGCCGATTATATTTTCATGAACGTTATTTATATTTTATTGGTATATTACACAAAAAGTAGGAAATAAAAAAAATTTTAGCATTATTTCAAACTTTGAAAATTTCAGGTGGTCTAATGCTTTTTTCTTCACGTGCGAGGCCTGTTCAAAAAAAGATCGGGCTTTTGACATCCTAACTTTATCTGAATTGAAACATTATACATGCTTATCTTCTTCAAAGTAACCCCTCTTGCTTGCAATACACCGCACCCATCGTGTCTCTCACTGTTGGAATGTTGCCTGGAATACGTTCTTTGGTATAGCGCATGGCTGATTTTGCGAATTTTGTTTATACTTAGCTACATTTTGAAAACTAAATCCTTTTAAGGTGATTTTCAACTTTAGAAAGAGGAAAAAGTCTGCTGGGACCAAGTCTGGAGCGGACGGAGGATGGGCAAGAACGGCCATTTTCTTTAGCGGCCAAAAATTGGCCAATAAACAGATACGACTGACTTGGACAGCGAAACTCAGTTAATCTATTACTGGATAATGCATTCGGCTTACATTTATGCGACGAACTCCTATTGCTCTGCTGGGCAACTCCGTCGTTTCTCCGTGGTGGTTCAGTGGAAACTTTACGCCACTGAAATTGCCTCCGACGCCGGCCGCTCGCATTACAACACTCCGAAGAGTTTCTCCTCCGTCCGCATCCAGGAATTTCATTCTGTGAGTTGGCCTTGGTGGTTTTTCGAGGAGTTAAGGTTGATGCCTTGCTCAAACGCCAGGACTCGGGAAGAAGCTTTTCCTCCCTACGCTGGTGATTTTGCCAGAGCCTCCTTTCTCCCCCTCCGTTCTCCGTCGTAGCTTCACACTTTCTTCCGACTCACGTGACAAACTCCGATTATCTCCGTGTTCGCGTATCGCTCTCCTCCTCTCGTATTCCAAAAGATACGCGTTCGTATAAAGAAATCAGACACAAAGAAACTTCGGGTATAACGACCAATTATGAATTCCCGATCAAGCTAGTGGGTTTTCAATAGTAAAAAGAAAAGGTAGAAGCTAACCTTGAAGAGTTGTGCATGCTTCTGCTCAAGAATGGTAGAAAGAAAAAAAGGTCGAAGTAAAACTTGCCCACAAATAAGAATGTAATCGGTATAGCATAAATGAACGAACGTGCAGTAAAGAAAAGAATGAATGAACACATATCTTATATTAGGAATGTTAAAATTCGTGTGTCAAGTTTCACTGACCATACTGAGAGAAGAACATTCCTTTAGTATGATTCATTTGAAGTTCTACGTATTACCAATGATGTGAAATAATTAAGTTTCTTGGGATCCCTAGAAATATTAAAGAATGGCTTTCCAATCAACTGCTTTATAGCGACCCATGCCAGTGGCTGACTAGATCCCCCTATGTAAGCACACTTTGTATTTTTATTGGTTTGTGATTTTTCCTTTTCTGCATAAATTCTAGATTTTCTTATTACTTGCCTTTCGCTGATCAAGGAGACAGCCACCGAAATGTACATCTGAATCATTAAAGAATTTCTATGTGGATTTGCATTTTTCTTCGCTTTATTGCTACTGTGTCCAGAGGTTTTGGCACACGTTACTCTTTACAGGAGTAAATTTACGAAATAATTTATGTGGTTCACCCGAGATTCGTCAACAAAATTTTGCCTGTAATAAATAGCCATAAAAATCATGTGTAACCACTTCCATTGAGTTTATTGTTGCAGCTTATCTGTTTTATTAGGAAGAAAACCTTCTTTTCTTCCTCTAAAAAACTGACAAGAATTAAAAAGGGGACAAACTTTGAATTAATATTAAAAATATGATTGTTTACCTTGAAACTTATTTTTTAAATAAACATTTTCATAGGCGACGCATTTCTTGCAAAATCTAGTAAGATATCTTATCTTACAGGAAATAAACACCTCTAACCACAAAGTCATCCGGTGTTTTTATCTCGGATGTCTTTGTGGTTATAGGTTTTTCTTTCCTTTATAGATAATTCCATACCGCAGTTACCTGTATTATTATTATTATTATTATTATTATTATTATTATTATTATTATTAGATATCTTTCTTGATAAGGAGTTTGATGCTTTAAAAGATTCACTGAGCTATGATTTACAAAAGCCTTCTTTAAAAACATGTAAAAGGAAAGAATATTTAAGTGCACAGTTTGTCATACCTCTTTTATTTGTGTGACGGTGATCAAGTTGAATTCGCCCTTTGTAGGATATGCGGCGAAATCAAATATATTAAAATCGTTTTCGGGAGGAGTCAAATATATCTGGCAAGTTATGTGAAAAAAATATTAATCGTGTAAAGTATTAGAAATTATTTAAATATTACCTTTTCTGTGGATATTACATCAAACCGCTTTTCCACAATAAAGTTTTATTCCTCATGAATGCACATTTTAAAGCATTCATGAGGATAAGACTTTAGTGAATTTTAATGTGCATTCCTGAGGATAAGACTTTAGTGCAAAGTATAAATTCAATTAGAAATTAAACACGATAAAATTCATTACTTTGAATATATCTGGGCAAATATGTGCTGATTTCACCTTTGTTGGGACAACAAGTGCTCCAGAAGTTCCCGTATATAATTGGTTTCCTAGAAAGTAAAATTAAAAACAAAAAAGTAAAAAGGATTTCCTACTATACTGTGCAGCAGAATTTATATTAATAAGAATTTAATTACTAAATTAGATTTGCTTGTCTTTAAGTTTTGCAGCAATAATTCTTTAAATAGTACGATGCTCTTTATTTTTTACTCTTGGGAGCGAAGATGAAATTGCTTTTGCAAATACATTTGTAGATTCTATCTTTTTATTCTTGACTAGCAGAGGACCCGGCATTGCCCGGGATAATTACGCCTGTAGGTAAACAGAACAATCTCAAAAAGTTTAATTATAACTTCAAATTGGTTAAATAATAACTCAATCAATACAACACAGAGCGAAGGGACTATCTATTCTACGAAAAATCCTAAAAAACAGGAATTCTAGGTGTTTGAACGGGACTTTATTTAAACGCCCTTATTTAAACTCTTCTTGACTTGCCTCAGATTAAAACACTGTCCATCTTCACCACCGGGAACATCACTGGATACTTCGGATCCAACTTTTTCTTGCCCTTGACGTAGAAGCTCTTATACCCCCTTGCTCTATTCGAAACTCCCGTTGTTCAGATGTTTCCAATGCCCGTATAGCCTTTTCTGTTTTAGCTGCAGAGTTTCTCTGACCAATACCATAGCCTAATAATAATAATAGAGTTATTATTAGGCTATGCCAATACTCGTTCTTTCTCTTTCCTTGCTAGACACATAAATTTTTGCCAGTCGTCTGGAGGTTTGATAGGGAGCTCAAGAGAGACACGTCTGACTCCTTTGCCTCCTCAATAGACGCTCCCTTATTTATGTACTGTCACTGCATCATTATTTTATGCTCATTATTAATAATTCTTGGAAACAAACGTTCAATAATCGCTTTATTAGCATCTCAGCTTCTAAAACATTCACATTCACACAGAATATAGTCCAAAAGTATTTTTATGAAATGTTTGGATCTGCTGTGCTACCAAATAAGCTAGGTGATATCCCCGGCGTGGCTCTGACTCTTTGTTTTTTTGACTAAATTTTGAAATATCTTAAAAATAAACACATGAAAACGCTTAGAATTAATATAGTAAAAATTCGTAATGAAAATTCGAAAAAAAAATTGTTTAAAGGCTCACAATGGATGGACCTCTCCAAGTATGCCACTGCTAGTCTAAATAATTTCTTAGTCACGTAATCTTACTTTAGATGTACACTTGATGTTGTTGCAATTCCCACTCTTCTCTCGATGTCTTGAAGCAAAACTTGGCCATTCATCACTTTGTGTAGTCTAACGGTCGCCGATTCTTCTATTTACATTTTACATGCTTACCATTTGCTCAATACAGCACGGAGCTAAAGGAGTGCTTCCTCTGTCGTCTTTCCACTCTTTCTGAATAATCTGCTAACTCTCCATTATCTCCAGTTACTGATCACTTTTAAAGATTTTCAAGAAATTGTTAAGTACTAAGAACTCTCAATTCTAAGAAAAGCCTGAATAACAGGAATTCTATGCATTGTTACAAATTGAAACTTATCTATTCGCACGAACTTTTCCTTGCATTGTTGGTCATGAGATATATATTGTTGGTCCGTGCAGAGTGTTTGTGAATTGCGTGTTGATACCATTGTTGATATCTATTGTTGCACAAACTTTGCCTTTCATTGTTGGTCATGAGATATTTCTCATATGCCCTGCCATAACCATGAATATCGATTTTTTTTATCAATAATTATTATTTTTTCGAAATCTGAGGTAGAGAGTGACCTTCCTCATGCTTTGAAGGTCAAATATGCAAAATTTCATGAAGATCGGAATAAAACTGTAGATTTGTATAAGAAACAAATCCACAAATCCACAAACAAACATCCTTATTTATATATATAGATAGATTTACCTTTTCGATGTCGAGGATCTACTTGAAATTTAATCTAGGAGGGAATTAGTCTACTAGGTTTAGCTTGATCTTACAAGCTTGTTAGTAAACGGACAAACCCAAACATCCATGCGACTCGAACTCGCGACTCGCTAGTCACGAGAATGAATCTGCACCTTAGCGCTCTTAGATACAGAGCCGGCAATAAATTTTTGTCTTTGAAAATTTTGCCGTGGCTCATACTTTTATTCTAACCGAATTATGTAGAGTGAAAGTCCGTTGTAGCGAACTCGGATACAACAAATCCTCATGTACAGCGAACTAATTGTTTAAATACACGGAAACGACCAGAAACTGTGGACACTGACTGGTTAACTAGAGTAGAAAATAGAATAACGAAAACACAAAAGGAGATTAATATTATTCGTATGTACATTTCACTAACAACGTCAGCTTCTTCAACGAGAGAACATGGACAATCAAAAGCTCGAAAATCTAACGAAAGAAAAACTGGGCGAGTCCAGTTAAATTTCCAATTTCAATTGTTAAACATTGTTAATTTTACTTAGCAACAATGTCTAACAATTGAAATCGGAAATTTAATTAGACACGCCGAGTTTTTCTTTCGTTGCATAGCGTATAAGTCTTTACAGTCAATCCAGAAGGTGTTTAATGTGACGTCCACCTGCACCTTAACATAATTGTGCACGGCATTTCAAAGACGTCATTACATTTATAACGATGCCATTACATGGACTGCTGTTATTGTCATTGTTGCAGAGATTGCAATGAGGTTTTTGGGTGAAACGGTCATCGGATTTTGAAACTTTTTTGTTTTGTTGCTTATTTGATGCTGAAGAAGTTAATAATTGCTTTTTTGTGTATCTCCTACGGTTTAGTAGATACGATATACATATGTCCTAATTTGCATGTTGACAACACTGTAAGTGCCACCATGAGAAAGAGCACCCTCAGCTTCCTATTCACTCCCTTTATTGGAATTTCCATAACTACATTTGTATCTAGGATAGAAGTGGTGTGTACAGACTTTTGACTCTGTCACCCTGTATAACAGTTAACAACCGTTTAGCTTAATTTTACAAAGAATAAGGGACCAACGAAAGAAATACAAAATATTTATTTCATTTGTACAGGTCAGGACCCATATTTTCGGGGAAGCTGAAAATTTTTGTCTCTTAAAATTAGGAGAACACGACAAAAACCGAACTGAACTTATGAAACAGAAAGTAACGCCATTTATTTTTTAACGGAGGAAATAGTCGCTGTATAAAAGACAACAGCCAAAAAGAAGGCTGAGTATATGGACAGACATTACATAACAAGAATTGTTCCTGCGCACGCGCACAATGTGCTACCAGTTGAAGAACAGCGAGCTGTTATTAGGTTTCTTTTCGCAAAAGGTAAGAAACCCGCGGAAATTCACGGAGAAATGGAAGAGGTTCACGGTGCCGACTGTCTGGACTATTCTAATGTGTGCAAATGGTATAAAATATTTCGGGAAGAAGGCTTTAGCCTTGCCGATAAACAGCATTCTGGGCGGTCTTTGTCAGCCATTATCGAGGATAATAACAACACAATCGGAGAAAACCTTCCCATTTCCTTGATCGAAGTGAGTGAAACGTTTCACATATCTTATGGATACGCATGGGATATGGTACATGAGAAGCTTGGATACCACAAAGCCTGTTCTAAAAAGGCTGACACCAGAACAGAACGGCAACATCTGCATTGGTAAAATCAGGAGAAAAATGAGTTTCTGAATGGCACTGTCACAGGAGAGGAGTCTGCGTCTTGCACCTAACACTTGAGCCTAAAACTGCAAGTTTGGTGTGGAAACATCCTAATTCTTCGGTTCACAAAAAAATTCAAAGTTCTCCTTCAGCTCGGAAGATTATGCTTACAGCTTTTTGGAATATGCAGAGTTCCTAAACGCAGAGTTCCTGCCTCGTGGGTCAACCGTCAACGCCGCTACCTATTGTGAAACGTTGACTACGGCGTGCTATTCGGGATAAGCGACCAGAAAGAGGAAACAATGTTCGACTTCTTCATGACAATGCACGCCCGCATGGGGCCAACGTCATCCAAGCAAAACTGGTCTGTTTCAGTAGGAAGGTTCTGGACCATCCAGCTTACAGTCTGGAACCTTGGATTACCACTTTTTTTTTGTCTCATGAAGAGATTTCTGGGTGGTCAGAGGTTTGAGACTGACGAGGAACTCAAATTGGTGCAGCGTTGGGATAAATGCCCAAATCGTCAAGGTTTCTATGTGGAAAATTAGATAAAGACGTGTAGTTCCAGCTGCACTTAGTTGTTTACCTGTATGTTTTGCAATTTTCTTTGAAAAAAAAATAAATGGCGTTACTTTCTGATATCTCCTCGTACACTGGAAAAAATAAACTTTCATACTAAAGAAAAGTTTTTTTAAAAAAGATAAAAGAAAGCATTGAAAAATTAACTCGTGGGACGTGGTAAAGAAGGGGATGCCCTAAGAAGATCGAAAGACAGGGAGTGATGAACAGGCAAGATCACGACAACTACGGAGTTACTTATAAATTTATTATTATTTATTATTTAAATACATTTAAATATTAAGAACTTTGTTGCTTATTGTAAAGAGTTGCGGTGTACAAAGAAATTTGATTTAAGCAAAAGAAAAAGATATAAGAAGTAGTATTAAATTCTAAGTTTTAAGCTGTTTGTAACAAAACAAATAAATATCGTTTATCTGCTGAAGAGAGATAGTATCTAATTATTTGGCAACTTTAATTCAGATTCAGGTTCAGATTATCACAATCATTTAAATATTTATTTTAATATTGAGTTTTTCAAGCTGAATAACGTTTAAATTTCAATGAAAAGGTGAATTAATTTACCGTTATCCATAGAATTACAACAGCGACAGATATTATTATTATTATTTAATATATACACTGTCATATCACTGAATTATGACCACTCGCTTAGTAATGGGAGTAGCCATCCTTCGCCGCTATAACTGCTGCTAAGCGTCGTGGCATGGACGCAAGAAGTGCGCGGTATGTGTCCGATGGTATGGCAGTCCATTCCGCTTTAAGCGCTGTTTACAGAGCTTCGAGAGTCTTAGGTGGAGGGTTCAGCTGCGGTACATGGCGATCAAGGTGCTCCCACAGATGTTCGATTGGATTGATGTCCGGCGAATTAGCGGGCCAAGGGAACACCAGAAGGAGAGGTGCCTTGTGGCAAGATGCATTGTCCTGCTGGAACTCACACTCGCGTTAGGGAAACATCGTGAGCATGTACAGGTATACCTGATCTTCTACGATTGACAGATAGCCACAGCATCCCTAACTGCTCCCAAGAGAAGATCCCCCACACAAGTACACTACCCTCAACAGCCTGTTTCCGGCCCACAATAGCCTCCTGCAGTCTCTTTTCATGGTGTTCACGACGCACTCGCCATCGCCCGTCAATCTTATGGAGCAAAAACCTTGATCGTCGGAGAAGGCGACCTCAGCCCACTCGTCTGTGTTCCAATGGCGGTGCTCACGTGCAAAGTCTAGGCGTCGTTGACGATGACGCCTGGTCAACATGGATGCAACAACCATGCGTCAACTGTTCAGGCCCATCCGTAGCAGGGTGCGTTCTTTTGTTGACTTTTGATGAAAATCATGAACGTTTGGCAATAAGGTTGCACGAAACTGTAAATCCAGCCATCTGGGTGACTTTTAGTGAAAATCATAAACGTTTGGTAATATCGGATACACGTCTGTTGGCACCACTGATCAATCTGGTGGTCAGTTGATGGACTGTGGCTCTCCTGTCACCTTTTACGAGCCATCGTAGGCGCCACTCACCCCGTTGGTCGATGGCTCGTGACCCTTTACAGTGATGGTGTTGGAACTCGATTTCTATTCCTGCTGTCCACTCTTTGTACACCTTCACTACAGCGGACCGTGAACAGTTCACAAACTGCGCCGTTTCGGAGATGGTGCCATCCTTGCTGCGATAGACTGTTATCATCCCTTTTTGGATGTCCGTTAAATCCGGACGTTTACCCATCTTGAGGCACGTGCACCTGCCGTTTGATGCCCCAGCTTTAAAGTTTTCTCAGCCTGTTATGCAAATTTTGCAATGAGTAATCGTTGTTGGGGCGAACCATGCGTGTGCCTTGAAGGGGTGGTGGTCATAATTCATTGATATGACAGTGTGTTTTATTAAATTGATGGGGTTCGGAGCAGCGTTGCCAACCGTGTAATAATTATTACATTTCTGCATTGTTTAGCTTGTATTATAACAATATCCAACAATAAGTATTTCCATCTAAAAACCGGTAAGTTGGCAACCCTGGTTCGGAGTCGCCGTATGATCGTAAATCCCCATTCATTCTACGTCAAAATGTCATAGGAGTTTTTTGTTGCAAATTTTGTCTACTTTCCGAATTTCTAGTTATTTCTTCCCAAAAACCAAGAAATTAAAAAAAAAAAATGTTTGTATCAAAATTTGGGGGGGTGGCGGGGGGGGGGGGGGGGGCATTTTTGGTGGGAAGTTAAAAATTCGGACTCAGCGACCCAAAAAACATAAAGTAAGTCTATTTCCAGAACTACCGTATATTTTTTCAGGTAAAATGCTCTATAGCCTGAACGCAATCCTGGGACAATATCCGTGCTCACGAGGAAAATGGAATGCTTAAGCGCCAGTTCTCTCGGGCCATAATATGAAAATAATCGGAAGACAATTAAGCCGATATACAGACGACAATAATATTCTTTCTTATTTGAAAAAAATTACATAGTCACAGAAAATTGATTTTGGAAAAGTTGAAGTTTTTGAAGATAAGAAAATAATCCATTGGAACTGAGATATTTGACGACTATACGAAACCTTCGTTTTTCCTTCAGTTAATAAATAAAACGAAAACATCAAAATATTAACGATTTTATTGGTTACTAGCTGATATGCCCGGCGTTGCTCGGACTGTTTGTTTGATGAAATTTTGCAATATCTGAATTTGAATATAAATAAGATCACATTGAAAACCCTTAGAGTTAATAAAGTAAATATTCACTTTGGAATTATTCAAAATGTAATTTTGAAATTATATCTGTCTATATTAAAATAGACTTCATAGATGGATTCAGAGAGTTGAGGAACTCTGTCTACAGGCTCATCAACATTCCTCATCAACATGTAACTGTTTCAATAGAGTAGTATCCAGTCACAGAGTGTGGAATCATGTCCTGAATGTAGTTGTTCATATTGGCAGTACCAGTTTAACAGCAAGGATTGCTCTCTCACACAATCAGTTGAGATCTTTAATTTTCCATTATATTTAGATAAACATTAGTACAAAAAGGGAAAATATAGTCAAACCGCAAGATCTAGAGCCCTGAGTGGAATGCTCGATTAATAAAAAAAGCTGGTACGGATAATAATTCCTGGACGGGGAAGTATGATATAAAGTCCTGTCTGAGAATTAACTGGCCTTGTTTTCTTAATCGATCATTCCACTCAGGGCTCTAGATCTTGCCGTTTCACAATACCTTCACCTTTTCAGCAAAAGCTTGAGCAGCTGCACGCCCAGAAGTTGTATTCTCTTATTTGTTTTACTATTGTAGAATAATGTCTTATATCTACAAAGATTTTGATAAGAAAAGATATAGTAATGATTTTTATTTATTTATTTATTTATTTATTTATTTATTTATTTATTTATTACTTTTGATAACTCTGCCCCTTAAAACGTGAAGCCTTAAAGCAAGCATCGTGGCTGACGAAAAAGACAGTCCCTGACACTGAAAATTAGCATGATCTTCTTAGTCGAAGCAACAATGTAACCTTCATTGTTTCTAACAATGGAAAAAATACTGATTGCTAAAATCCAAGTTGGAAACAATGAAGATTACATTGTTGCTTGGAATCAGATGATCAGATGACTTTCCAGTGCCGAGGCTTTTTATTGGTAGAAATAGGATTAACAATGGTCGACTAATGATGATGTAACAATACAAGTATGTGACATTTCCATTATCAGGCCTTCTGTCTAGGTGGTGTTGGCCGGGGACCTGTTTTTTTTCGTTGGCTGCGGCTTGTATTAATTTCATCAACCATTGTCGACGCAACATATAAATACGACTAGCCGATTGTTGACAAAAAACACCACGGACTGATTGTTCACACATAAAAATTATTAACTTCTACGTTTTTAAGAGACTTAACTCCAGTTTTAGATTTTTTTCCATCATTTATAGCTGCCGCCACGTAAGTTGAACGATCTTTTTGACATGCGCAGTAAGTCATCTTATCAATATGTTTTTATCCATGATGCACTTGTTCTACTATAGTAATGGTGGAGATATCGTTGAAACGTGAAAAGCCTATTAAAAGTCTTAATATAAAACAAATTGCATTCGAGTCGACTGTTCTGCGTCATTTTTTAATTTATTAATTTCATTTATTTATTTAAAAGAAAAAACGAAAATAGAAACTAAATATAAATACAAAAACAATGTTTCGAAAACGAAGGCGAATGTTTCATGGAATAGCTAAGCGATTTACTTCCCGTTAACGTCAATTGGCTGGCGTTACAATGTATTTCTCATTGGCCTCGCTGGCGTTACGGGCCAACGATATAACGGGCCCCATCGCGAAAAAGTCACCTGATCATCTTAGTCCGAGTAACAATGTAATCTTCTTTGTTTCTATCTTGGATTTTAACAATAAGTATTTTTTCGTTTGTTGGAAATAATGAAGGTTGGATTGTTGGCCGGACTAAGATGGTGACTTTTCCGCGCTGGGGCAACACCACCTAAAGAGAAAGCCTGAGCGCGGAAACGTCATACATTGTTAAAACGTCATAGGTAGTCATCTTTAATTGCATTTCTACCAATAATAAGCCCTAAATTATGACTAGGTATGATGATGTAACAATGTAATAAATTTTCGCGCTCAGGCTTTGAGTAGAGGTGGTGTTGGCTGGGGCCCGTTATATCGTTGGCCCCGTGGCGTTACGTAGCCCATGAGATAGACCGGCCTTGGCGCGGAAAAGTCACCTGATCATTTTAGTCCTTATAACAATGTAACCTTCATTGTTTCCAACAAACGAAAAATTGCTGATTGTTAAAATCTAAGATGGAAACAATGAAGGTTACATTGTTATTCGGTCTAAGATGATCAGGTGACTTTTCCGCGCCAGGGCCTGTCTATCTCGTGGGCTACGGTGGCGTTAGAAATGACGTCATCCTGTCGTTCAACTTATGTGGCGGCAGCTATAGCTGTGTGTTAAGTTTCAAATTTATAACTTACTTCCAAGTTGCATACAAACATTGTGCTTTATACCGGGTGATGCAAAAGTGTGTGTTACATTCCTTCCATTGTTAACGACATTTTCAGTGTTTGCTTTCCAGCAATTCAATGCTTTCATAAGAATCACGAGACACGCGCAAAACAATGTAAAGGACAAGAATTCGTCACGGCAAAACAATTATTAGTTTCATGAAAAAATGTAACACACTTTTGGATCACCCGGTTTATATAGATTACCTATATGATAACGTAAGCAAATTCCCCAAGTCGTAACTTTCTCCGTGCGGGTTACATTGACTAAACCTTCGAATGCGTCATCCTTATGAGGAAGCGAGAGAGAAGAGTAAAATAAATCTGTTAAATTTTAATTGAAATTATGCAAAAGTTGTTGAAGAGTACAACATACTTACCACCCCTTGAATAAAATTGAATTCAAAAGTATTGAAAATGTTTGATTTCTTCCATATTTCATCATATGATTGATTTTTAACTTCTACAAGATTCAAAATATTTATATCACAAGGATTTTTTGTAATTTTGTTTTTTCTCCAGAACGCTTTCTTATCAAGCATTATCGTTGACAGTTCACTACAAACTGTCATGCTTGGGAAACTGATAGTGGAATTATCGTAAATTACAATGCTCGTGCGTACAGGATATGAGAAGTAATATTCCACACGGTTTTCTATTAAACATAAGAAAACGATGATGTAAATGGAAATGACTATGAATTCAGCTCTTAAAAAGTACAGTGCAACAGATTTCCAACTAGTATACTGTGTTTCTCTTGTCTTCAAAGTTTTTGTAATTTCTCTTTTGACTAGACGATATAAACCATGGTCCTCAATTCGATTTTTCATCTTTGTTGATACGATTAGATCTTTAGACCACAAAATGAAATCAAATAAGGAAAGAATAGATAATCCTAGATATAATCCTACATTTCCACCGATATCTATGAGTAAATTGGTGAAGTCATAAGTTGAGCGCTCAGTTGTCAATTGAGTAAAATCTCCGGCAATTACAATAAGTATACGGGATATGTTCTGTTTACTGGCAATCCCTGTTGAGTTCAACTGAACTGTTAATGAATTACACATACGTGGACAGTGGCAAGGTTCAGCGTCTTCACCTTGATAATATAATATATTAACACCTTTTACAAATTCCTTTAGACCTTTTTCTGAAATGTTGCACTTGGGCAAATCAAGTTCATCAGGCACAAATGGCAATCTAATATAAAAACAGACACTTTTATCACATAAAAAGCCTTTGTATTAACATCTTTGCCTTAAAGTTCTGATTTTATTATTTCATCAAAATAATTTAAATTGGTACAGTATTTAATTCTAATAATAAAGGGGTGTATTTTAAAATAATGTGATATTTTTTTCAAAATTTTAGAAATAAATTTAACACTGATCTCTATGTTATGCTTAAATACAAATGCATGCACAAGAACAGAAAGTCCATGTGATGAAACCAGAGATCTTTAAGTATCCTTTACGATAATTCCACAGCAAAACCAGAGATCTTAGGTGCGGGGGTTGAACAAAAATATGGAAGCATTACAACATTAGCACGCGGAAGCGATATAGCATTGTTAACATGTGATTAGACACCTAAGTTAGCTAATTTGCACAAAAGCTGTGCAGTAGTGCATGAAAAGTTGTACACTTTTCCTGAGATGAAGGAGCAAATCTCCACTGAAGTTCAGCAAATCTCACCAGCCACATTGAGCAGAGTGTTTCATAACGTGCAACTTGGTGCTAGCCGATGTCATGAGGCCGGTAGTGGCATTTTCGACATCTATTGGGAGTGGATGCCACCGACCAGCCACTGCAACGTAACTTTTGAATCACCCTGTAGTAATACTGAGTCATGTTAGAGCTCACTAAATTTGAAAGAGGAGAAATGGTTGGTACCCGCTTTAGCTGGTTCCTCTGTGATTGTAGTTGCCCATTTAGTTGCGGTGTCGCGAGGTAAAGTATCAAAATTTATGAGGGCATATACAGCTTTCAGGAAAAGGTCGTTTGATAATTGTGTATACGAAATTGTCAACTGAAAGATCCAAAAGGACATTGAGAATTGTGATTCGGAATAAGAAAACAATTGCTACAAAAATGTCTGCAGAATCGATTTCAGTCTTCATAAGTAATTTTCCAGAAAAACTTGAAAAAAAGAACTCCATAAGCAAAATACGAACAAACTGCAATTGCCAAACTTGTATTAACAGTTATAATTCTCAGAAGAGCGGAGTGTAGTGCGGAAGAAGGTTGTAATATGGTCCCATGAATCGAGCTTCACACGGTTCCCAACCAAAGGACGTGTGGCCACACGTCCAGCATCTCTGTGATAACTGGAGAAATTTCTGTGTGAAGGGTGGTATTAGGTTCAGTTATCCTCCAAGAATTATATTGTGAATTCTCAGAATTCAAACACTCTTGGATGCCGAAGGTGGTCTGTTAACAGGTGTTTCCATATTTTCGTCCAAACCGTGAACAGTACAGTATGTACACGATAAGTTCAGAGATTAGTTCCGTAGAAGGAAAGCGGATGACATCATCATTCTGTCAACGTCGGAAGCAGTAATATAAGAGTTTTTGTTACCGCGTGCACGCATTTGTGATTTCAACAGAGGGCTAACATCAAGTTATGCGTCAAACTCGGCAAAACTGGAACGAAGGCTTTTGACTGGACTAATATTTTGGCAGATTTATGGCACTGAAGCAATGTGTTGTGCAAGGCATTTTGATTCGCTGTTCTGGCATATTTACTTTCGTTTTACGAGTGACAGAACATCCCTGAAAAACGAAGAAAGATCAGGGCGACCTTCCACGAGCTGTATCTACGAAATTGTGGAGAAAGCTAGGAAACATATGTATAAGGATCGTCACAGAACTATTCAGATTAGATTAGCAGATTAAACGAAAAAGACCTAAACTATTGCGGAAAGCAATTGGGAGCTTCATCATCACATATCTGTTTTTAGGGCGCAACTGCATCGCCACCCGGATTTAGCCCCCTGCGACATCTTCCTCTTCCCGAAGACGTAGCTGGTGGTGGCGCTTATAAAATTTCAGCCAATGAGATATCTTTAGTAAGCACACCGGAGGGGGAAAAACTAGTCACTTTGAGAGTTTCTATGTAAAGACAGTTTGAATATACAAATGAATGCTCGTGAGCACATTTCATTGCGAGATAGTAGCGGCTTAACAACGTATGAGAGCATTGACAGCAGTTTGTTATTCCATGTCGAATGTGGCTGCGAAAAATGGGTCGTAAGCCAGACGTATTTCAGTGGCAAAAAGGAATCATTGCATCTGGCGTGCTACAGGACATCCCGCGCAAAAAGTATATGTCTTTGCTAGAGAATCAAAGCCCACAGTAATCCGTGAGGACAAGAAATGGTCTACAGACACGTTGGATGGCAACAATCATCGAAACTGTAGTCGTAAGTCAGTGGTGACTGAACGGGACCAAAGACGAATAAACCTTTTCCAATGGCAAACAAGGTAGAACTGCTGCAGGAAGTCAATAATGGCCCACATTGACAAGTTTTGAAAGAACGTAAGGAAGCAACTGCATAAAATGGACATTGGAGACGGTTACCTCGCAAGCATCTGATGCACATTCCATTTCACAAGAAAGCTCGTGTACAGTGGTGCAAGCGATATCAGAACTGGACTGTATACGACTAGAAACGCGTCATTTGGTCGGATGAATAAAAGTTTTGTCGTTATTCAAATGACGCTCGACGTCATGTAAATAGAAAAAGCAATGAAGCCTCTCACCCTGATTGTGTTCAATGTGTGATGCAGGCGGATGGTGGCTCTGTGATGCTGTGGGCAAGTTTTCAGTACAATGAACAGGGACCTCTCGTCGAAATTAGCACCAGGCCTAACCAGCATCACTAACATGACATTCTGGATCGACAGTTGCTGCATTTTATGGTCTGAACGATGTCTATATCAAGACGATAACTGCAGGGTTCACAGAACTAGATCCGTGGAGCACCTCGACTGGCCCGCCGAATTCCCCATATCCGACTAATAGAGAATTTGTGGGACTACCTAGAGCAACGTATTAAGCGCAAGAATCGCCTAATGACTAACATCGCCGACCTGAATTGTATGCAGCATGGTTGGCGATAAATAAAGACTATCTAAAGACCCTCGTACAATCAATGTCCAAGCGCATTAAAGATGTAATTAAAGCGAAGCACTATTAACATCAGATGACCAATTTTTTTGTCCGGTATGCTTATTTCTATTATTTCTAATTACTGACTAAAATGAAGTCGAGTTCCCCTTTTCTATTTGAAGACCCACAAATTTCGTTTCATTCACATTTTCAAGTTTTTAATATTTGGAAGTCTGGTAAATTAGCAAAGCGTTATTAGCTTTCTTAGCGTCACTATGAAACATAAGACTTACTTTCCAAATATACTTAATGAAATTGATAATTCCACTCCGGGAAAGAGGTTTACAGAAGCATAAAATTGTAGGAATACAGTGTATCCTTGTGTAGAAGGCAAAGTGCGAAAAACCGTCTAGATTAAGATATTCACGCCACAGCTTTCCTCAAATAATTTACGCATAACTCTCCATCAACCATATGTACATTTTAGACTAGAAACTAAACGCTAAAATAGCTTTGTCTTAGTCGACTTATCAATTGATGTTAGATGTTACTATGTTTAAAGTAATTAAATAGAGTTATTCATTATTGACGTATAACAGGAAAATAAAAACCATCTCTTATAGAAGGAAAAAAAATGCCAACATTCTGATATTTCTTACTTGCACTCCAACTTGCTGTATCTTCGCAAATTACATTCCCGCATACATTTCTTGTAGTCTTCATCAGCCAAGCAAGATTTTCTTCTTAGGTTAAGAAATTGATACTGCAATAAAACGGGAAAAATATTGTCATATGAAGCAAATCTTTTATAAAAATTTACGCTTATCTGCTTTATTTAACTTTTCCATTCCTTAGAAGTTAGGTAAGGTTAGATAAGGTAAGGTTATCTTTTTATTAAACGCATAAAACAAACGTTAACGCGAAATTTGCCAGTAGTTTAAAACAAAAGCTTCAGACTGAAATCAAAAATTACTGCTAATTTAAAGTACCGGGTGATCCAAAAGTGTATTACATTTTTTTTACATTGTTAGTGATATTTTCAGTGTTTCCGCGTGCCTCGTGATTTTTATGAAAGCATTGAATTGCTGGAAAGCAAACACTGAAAAATGTAAAAAAATGTAACACACTTTTGGTTCACCGGTATATAAGAACACATATTCTTTTTTTTAATTAATATTTGCAGAAATAAGGTAGGAACAACACTATAGGTAACACAAATATTATCTTAACAAGTTAGATAATATTAGCACTAGATAATATTAGTACTAGGTAATCTATATATTTAAGTTGCAAGGCTGATTCTTTAGACGGTTAGTTAATGAAAACTACTGCATCTATAAAATTCATTTTGGTCTTAAATGAAAGGTCTTGGTCTCTAGATTTGTCAAATTTTGTTTTCCTGTCCATTATTACCATAAATTAGCTAAGCTTACCAGATTTTCTGGATGCCAAGTACGGACACAAAGACTTAACAGCAAACACAGGGTGTTTACACTTTTGGGTGTATACTTACTTACTTACTTTTCAAACCCGCTTATCCGTTAGGGTCGCGGGGGCAGCAGCCCTGTGGAGGATCTCCAGCGATCGCGATCTTCCGCCATCAGGCGCATGTCCTCCCTGGTAATATCCAAGCGACTCGAACCCAGATTCTCCATGTAGTCTAGCCACCTGGTTCTAGGCCGACCCCTTGGTCTCTTACCCACCGGCTTGGAAAATAACAACTGCCTAGGAAGACTAGTTTGCGGCATCCGTATCACGTGGCCATACCAGCGCAACTGAGATCTCTCAATGCGGAGAAGTAGCGGCTCAACACCTAAAGATTCCCTTATTGTGCTGCTGTACACTCTATCTAGTAGGGTAACACCTGCCACACCTCTCAGGAATCTCATTTCGGCCGCTTGTACCCGCGATCGCACTCTTTCGGTCATTACCCAAGCCTCATGACCATAGGTGAGAATGGGGACAAAGATAGATTTGAAGACGGAGAGCTTGGCTTTGTTACCCAGCTCTCGTTTCGTTACCACGGATCGCCACAGTTCACGTCTGACACAGCTTGCTGCACCGATCCGAGCATCCAATTCTTTCTCCTGCCGTCCATCACTCGTGAATGCAATCCCGAGATACTTGAACTTCTCCACCTGTCTCAATGAGGCTCCCCTAACATGGAGAGCGCACTGAGCAGGCTGTCTTGAAAGAACCAGAACTTCGGTTTTAGCCACACTGATCTTCATCCCAGCTTCTTCACATTTGGCTGCAAACCGGTCTAGTGCATGCTGAAGGTTCGTGCGAGAAGACCCAAGCAGGACAAGGTCGTCTGCAAAGAGCAACCTCTCCACCAGGCAGTCGCCCACACAAACACGCTCATCGCCTCGGCTGCCCCTGTCTATCCAGTCCATAAAGATAATGAACAAGATGGGCGACAGTACGCACCCTTGGCGGAGTCCAACACCCACGGTGAACGGTCTTGACTTAATGCCATTTATCCGGACACACATCTCAGAGCTTTCGTACAGAGACATGATAGCAACCAGTAATTGCCCATCCACTCCATACTCTTGCAACACTTGCCAGAGCTTCTCCCGAGGAACCCTGTCATATGCTTTTTCGAGGTCCACAAAGCAAGCGTAGACCTCTTTTGCATACTCCCAGGATTTCTCAAAGATTTGCCTTAGAGCAAAGATGTGATCCATCGTGCTTCGGCCAGGTCGGAAACCACACTGCCCTCCCGACAGTTTGGAGTCGACTATTTCCCGACTTCTCTTTTGGGTGTATAATAAAAAAATTTGCTATGTTTGCAACCCAAAGCAAAAGTTATCACGGACAAGGAGGTTGAAAATACAAACTGTCCGTACTAAATACGGACTTCTGGTAAGCTTAAATGAGCGCTAATTTACAATTCAATATTCCTTTAAGCACATGCGTAATAACAGGATAAAAACTGAAACAGTTTTGCATTATTGTTGCACGTTTAACTATTGTTGGCGACGGATTGAAACGTCACCTGACTATTGTCAACACCTCCTAGAAGGAAAGCCATACAACTGAAACGTCATACATTGTTACATCATCATATTTCGACCATCGTTAACCACATTTCTACCAATGATAAGCTTTAAATTTGGTCGACTTATGATGATGTAACAATGTATGACTTTTCAGTTGTGAGGCTTTCTTTCTAGGAGGTGTTGCTATTGTCGTCTGAGCAACATCTATATATTTAAGTTGCAAGGCTGGTTCTTTCGACAGTTCGTTGATGAAAACAAATGCACCTCTAATATTCATTTTGGTCTTAAATGAAAGGTCTTAGTCTGTAGCTTTGTCAAATTTAGTTCTCGTTTTCAATATTACTATTAATTAGCGCTTATTTACAATTGGAAATGCTGACGCTGGCAAACCAAACAATCCTCTCCACAACAGCTTTGCTACCATAGATGAACAAATCAACAACAATTACGTAAACAATTAACGACGGTAACAATAAACAACATTACAGGGAAAACAAGATGGAGATGGGTTGTTTACCGTCAAGTTTTGACGGGATCTCTCTAGTATTAGATAATATGGTGCACTAGCCGTCTTTACTGAACTTGCACAGCACTCAACTCTAACAGGTGCCCTTGTGTGAATTAGTCATAATTAACGGTCAAATCTTACAAACGGTCAAAGAATGTTACAAAATGAGAATAGCGAACATCAGTCAGCTATACAGATTGTATGAGATAAATGCAAGTGATTGTTATTGTGGCTTTCAGAAGCCTGTGGTGAGTGCCTTACCGTATCAGACGACCCTCCATTTTCAAATGAACAGAATGAACCTGCTCTAGGACTCTTTGCAGTTGCGATTTTCCAGAATGAATTTATCTCAGAGGTGCATTTCGTATGTGCAAAAGAAGAAGGCAACCAGCCAGGATACACGAGGTTTTGATGTGTATACAAAATATTACATGTTACGGCAAACAGTGTATGTTATAACATCGTATATTATCTTTACCAAACTCACTTCTTTCCATGTGAAGTAAACAAGAACGGTAGATCCGCTGGTGATCGAGAATGAGTTTCTCACGTTCGGCGGATGATTATCATTTTGAACTGTTCCCTAAAATTGAAACATACAGTGAAATAATTTTAAATAAGTGATACAGCATCTTCATTAAGTTTGAACTATTTATTTTAATTTTATAAAAAAACATTTCTCTACATTAATTAATGGAGTAGTATAATTATTTTGGTTTAATGAATGATTTTATACTCCTTTATAAATTGAAAAAAGATGACATAGTAATTAACAAAATGAAGTTCACCAATGAATATAAAGATGAGAGCTTTTTAAGAAAGAATTATAGGCTTGTAGAAGAAGAGTAGATGATTGAAGTATGCAGACGTCGAAGAATTATGGTTGCGAAAGTTGAAGAAAACGTTCTTGAAGAAAGAAGAGTCGAAGTCTTGAAGAATTGATGAAATGAATTTGAATATGAAGAATTGGAAGAAAAATTTATATACAATATGGAATTTTTTTTCTTTTTAAAGTTCATAACCGGAGTGATGGAATAATGGTAATTTTTTTGAAGATTGGTCATTGGTTCCATCTTGGATTATAGCAATCCGCATATTTCGTTTGTCGGAAAGGTTACATTGTTGCTTGGGCAAAGACGGTCAGATTAAAGCTCATAGAAACACGACAGGCTGATTGTTTA
>JAHWFO010034948.1:3254115-3287775 GCA_023313115.1 Rhysida immarginata | reverse complement strand
TTTTTTCCATCATTGTGGGAGTATTACACAGCTGTGTGTTGAATTTCAACTTTATAATTTACTTCCATGTTGCATTTTAAAACTGGACAAATATACATACATATTTACACTGAACGACCAATTTAATAGAGACACCTCTTACGGAAAATGGATCGGCCTCCGAGTAACACCCAAATAATGGAACAGGCCGAAGCGGTGTATAAAAGGGATCCATTGGATCACAAGTTGCAGTCAGCAGCAGAAGTGGACTGAATATGGGTAAATCCAAAGATTTGACCGACTTTGAACGAGGCATGATCGTTGGAGCTCGACGGGTGCAGTTGAGCATTTCGCAAACAGCAAACCTCCTCGGGTTTTCCCGTGCAACAGTGCCAAGGGTATTTTGTGAATGACAGTTATGGCAAAAAACAACCTCCAACAAACATAATTCCGGACGAAACAGGGCCGTGGATAAACGAGGCCAACGGCGACTGGCACGAATCATCCACAGCAACAGGACGGGAACAGCCCAACAAATTGCAGCGCAGTTCAATGAGGGAGCATCCCATCCCATTTCGGAGCACACGGTGCGGCGCACCTTGCACCGAGCTGGGTTTAACAATAGGCGGCCAGTACGGGTACCGTCGCTGTCGCAAAATAGGAAAGCGCGCCTGCTGTGGGCACACGGGCATCGCCACTGGGCACTGGATGAGTAGAAGAAGGTCGCCTAGTCCGACGAATCGCGGTTCCTACTTTATCATGCGGACGGCAGACCGCGCATCTGGCGCAGACAGCACGAGGCCATGGACCTATCCTGTCAGCAGACAACCGTATAGGCGGGTGGAGGAGGAATGCTGGTCTGGGTTGTCTTCTCTTGGGACACACTGGGTCCTCTGATATCCGTAGACACATCCCTGAATACGACACACTACCTGAAGATTGTTGCCGATCAGGTGCACCCGTTCATGATGACTGTGTTACCTGGTGGCGACGGACAGTTTCAGCTAGACAATGCTCCCTGTCACCGTGCTCGAATGGTCTTGGACTGGTTCGAGGAACATGACGCGGACTTCCACCTGCTTCAGTGGCCAGCTCGGTCGCCCGATCTCAACCTGATCGAGCATTTATGGGATAAAGTGGAGAGAACCATCCGACGTCTTCCCACACTACCGTCCAACCTGCACCAATTACGGGACGCTGTGATGTCAGCCTGGGCTGCTATTCCTCTGCAACAGTTTCATTTTCTCTCCGCAACCTTGTTGAATCCATGCCAGCACGTATTCTGGTAGTTCTCGCCGCTAAAGGAGGCGCAAAACGCTATTAGCGGGGTGTATCTAATAAATTGTTCGTTCAGTGTATATTGCGCTTTATATGTATAGACTAGAAGTCGTGCTTGTGAACAATGCTACCGGTTACTTGGTCACTGCCGCCTCGCTTATGCATTTCTTGCCCTACGCCAAGATTTCAATATAAGGTATGGTCTGTGTACTCGTAACTTCCACAGTGCTATAAATCTTTAACAATGGTTAACTATCGTTAACGATGTATAGCATTTAGCGTATTAGCGTCAGCTGTAGAGTGTGAATAAGGCCCTTCGCACACTAAGCAACTAAAAAGAAACCAAACCAATTGAGAGAGTCCATAGACCATGCCTTGTATTGACTCTCCCAACACCTAGAAAGAAAGCCTGTGCACTGAAAATTCATATATTGTTACATGATCATAAGAAGTCATACTTTAGGGCTTATTATTGGTAGAAATACGATTAACAATGCCTTTTTATGATAATGTAACAATATATGAATTTTCAGTGCACAGGATTTCTTTTTAGGAGGTGTTGACTCTGCCTACGTGCATTTTCTCAAAAACCGTTGACGTATGTGTATTGTCGCAAAGGCTCTTGCTTTATTGTTTGGCATTGCTTTATTGCTTGGCAGTTGTTTTACCCGTAGAAACGTTGTTTTTTTGATTTGCACTGTTTTATTGCTTGGCAGTTGTTTTACCATTAGCAACACGCGCACAAGCAAAATAATATACGGATTAATAATTACAACAATTAGAATCAGGTGGGATTTGTTGCAGGTTCAAATCTCGTCGTGGGCATGGATGGTTGTTTGTTCTCGAAATGCGTAAAAGTTAATAGTCATGTTGAGTTCTCTGGATTGGGTAAAGATATTAGTCATGTAAAAGGGCAGAAAATGACCTAGCTTTTGACGCGCCCATATACTTAACAACCAACCAGCCAAAAATCAGGATCTTCACTTTTATTGATATTTTTATTTACTATTTGAATAGTTAGTATCTTATAAAATTCTTAACGTTTCTGATAACAGTACTATCACTGCCCTGACTGTTGCCTTTTCATAATTTGTAATCTATTCTCTTTCATTTGATTTGTATATTACTTTTCTATTTTTCACTTTTATTATTTGCATGTTTATCCCCTCCTGGAGTCCGTCAGTTTGGGAAAATATTGTGTTTTGTTACAATAAATAAAGAAAAAAAAAGTAGTAAAATTAGCTTTCTAATGATTTTCTATATTGTTTACAGTTTTAATTTTTATTTACCTTGTATTATACAGGGTTCCCCAAAAGGTCGTTTACAAGCTTTACGTGCTGGTCTGTCAAACCATGACGAACAAGTTTTACATAGGAAGTTGTGTCCGAAAACGTGACCAGCCACCGCTAGAGGACGTTATTCGCAGACGTCTTAGTGAGCGGAAAGCGGGATCATTTCAGGCTCAGGCAAGGACATTGCAGGAGCAGAATGCATCGATTCAGTAATGAAGAATTGGTCGATAAGCATTACGTTTATGGGGCCGTGGATGGAAATGGACAAGCAACGAGACGCATGTACCGAGAGCGCTTCCCAAACAGGCGTCTGCCTAGTCATCCATTGTTTGGACAATTACACCCTACGGTTTGGTTTTCGGACACAACTTATGTAAAACTTGTTCGCCATGGTCTGACAGACCAAGCACGTAAAGTTTGTAAACGACCTTTTGGGACATGATATTTACTCCTGTAGACCCTGTATGTAGACATGATATTTACTCCTCTCCCATCACGCACAAATTCCAGCCCCAACTCCAAATAAGGCAAAGCCTCTAAAAATGAGGTGATGCTTAACGAATTCACTTTTCTCATTTAGCTAAATCTGCATTTTTATATTTTAATGCTTCCTTCTCTTAAACTTTTTACATTGACTTTATTAACCTACCACGGTTTTCGCCACACAAATATCCTTGTTATAATTTTTGTATATAACATCTATAATTCTAGTAACAGTTTCCCCAGAAATTGCATCAGTTATAGCTTGTGGTACCTTTACTGAAAAAAAACAACAACAACGAATTACAAACAATAGGTTGTATAAAGTAAAAATTTACTGAAACTATTTATTTTAAATTACTTTGAATAGAATTGCAGACACCCAAACTGTGATTAACTTCACTATAAAATAAAGGGGCTTCAAATTTTTTTTTACCGATCTAAAAGGTAATAAAAAAATCAAAGAAATAAATAATAACGCTACAAAAATATTAAATTAATAAAAATCTGGGATTTGTTGCTTCGTTTCATGGGAACCAAAGTAATTAAGCAACTACATTTTGAATAAGAAGAGCAAGGAAATAACAAAATAATATAATATAGATGAATGCACCGATTTAATTAGCATGGGCTACGAAGGCCGTTCAAAATATCCCGAAATACCCCTACAGATGGAGAATGAGAAATAGCATGCTTAATGTTGTGGTGGGACGCTTAAGGTACGGCCACACAGAGCGCTACGCGACGGACGCGACGGACGCGATGGACGGAACAGACGCGATGGGCAAAATAGGGTGGCCACACAGAGCGCTACGCGACGGACGCGACGGATGCTATTTTCACTCTGATTTGTATACAAGTCTGTTTATTTCATTGCTTATTTGAAGATTTACGTAAAGAAACGATGTTTATTACAGTTATAATTATGCCAAATGGTTTTTTTATTTCATAGTATTTCGGAACGATATGTACTGAGGAGGCTTTACAATGCCAAATATTAAGATAAAGGAATAACTTGCTTTGATTTTGGTTCCTGAAGTATATTTTGAAAAATACAGGAATAAACGATGAAGCTAGATAGTTTGCTATCTATGTAAAGCCATTATTTTTTATTCTTTTGTATTTATTTGCTCAGAAACGCCATAATCGTAGCATAGTCACATGATTGAAATCACCGAAAGCAAAAAATTAAGATGCGTCCATACAAACCGCGACGGACGCAATGGACGAGACGGCCGCTACGCGTCCAAAAAATTTGCGCCTCTATTCACAGTGTAAGTGGCCACACAGAGCTCTGACACTATGGACGCGACGTTCTGGACGTTTAGGACGTTTGGACGCGTCGAGGAGGGTTTTTTTTGCGCAAATATTTTCTGGACGTCCAAAACGTCTGTCGTGGACGGGCATTCGTAGTAGAAAAGCAATGGTGATATGCTCATCGCCTGCAGCTTCGGTGATTTCAATCGTGTGAATATTCTACGCGAGCGCATCACATGATGAGTTTCATCAGCATGACCTCGATGTTGACTTTCACGCTTTTATTTTTTTGGGCATTCAGCAATTTTATGGCCTGGAATCCCCCAAAATTGACACTTGATTGGCTTCCGTCTGTCTTTATGCTTCTTGGAGTCGCATCTTCCGGAGCTTATGGCGTTTCTAGAGCAAATGAAAACATGTTTTTTGGAAAAAAAATAATTATATAGTTAAATAAATACAAATGCATAATTCATTAAAAGAAGTATAAACAAAAAATAAAAAATAGTGGCTTCACATAGACAGGAAACCAACGAGATTGGAAAATATACTTTGAAAAATACAGAAACAAAAATCAAAACAACTAATATATGGTATTATAAAGCCTCTCTCCATATCGTTCCGAAATAATTATGAATAAAAAACATAGTGCATAATTATACCGTTTCAATATAAAAATGCACTATTAGAGTATGTACATGCTTATCAAATATTCATTTCTATTATGCCCCCCCACCCGGAAATTTATCAGTTATATCGTAATATTAATAATTAATTACAATAATTACAGTATAGATATTAATTATATTAATTCATTATAATTGTAATAAACATTATTTCTTGTAAACTTAAATTTATTCTCTCTTTACGTAAATCTTCAAATAAGCAATGAAACAAAAGGAGTTTAAACATATTGGCGTAGCGAACATAGCATCCGTCGCATCGGCTCGGTATGGCTGTAGTTTAAGCTGCAGGCGATAGGCACATGACCATTGCTGGCCTCCTGCGCATGCCCATCCACGTCGGACGTTTTGGACGCAGGGTTGCCAGATCGCGAATACGAAAACCTTCAAATATGATTCCAAAAACCTTCAGTTTACCTTCAAATCCGATATTATCGATACCTCGATACGTTATCGATAAAATCACTGAAATTTCGGAATCAAAATCAATGTTAAGAATGTCCAAGTAATAAATTGTAATAAAAATAATATGAAATACATCAAATTTATTTATCAAAATATTTCAAAATAAAGAACGATAAATAAATAAAAATCGCAAATCATGATATTTTAAAATGCTCCAAAATAAAAATATGCAAATGTTATATTACATAAAATTATCTGAACTGTTATCGAGTGATCTCAGAATTTCAAGAAACTGCTTTAGAGTCGGAAACAACTTCTGAATCACTTGTGGAATTAATTTTACTCTTGTAAATGAAACGGTCATTTCAAAAACCGCTGAATATAGTGGTTGTACTTTAAAAGGTTGAAATATTGAATAATCTTTATAATTTATGAATAATAATAATATAAAAAACGTGAAAAACTGTTCTTGAATTATGTTGCTTTTGCAAGAAACAGGATTAGATGGTATATAATTTGAACATAACAATCTTATTAATCATCTCTGTGCCTTCCAACGATCCACAAAAAATAAGCAAAAAAATTCAGCAAAAATGATCTTTCTCATCTTCAGATGTAACAAAATCCCGCAGAGTTTCGTCAATGTGTATTTCTCTCGATTGCTCTAGTCATCTCGCTAATTCTGATTTCGTTTCAGGTTTTCACTTCTCTGGTGATTCAAAATCTTAGAATCTTAAGATTCAAAATTTGGAGATTTTTAAATCTCGTACATAATTTCTTTGAATGTCGGACCCCTTTGCTCATGCTTCACTGAATCTCAGATACTCAGAACAGTAAAAAATTATCACAGTGCTCCCTAACGACGTTGCGAAAAACCTTCAGTTTTACCTTCAGGAAATTTTTGAAATTTTTTACCTTCAAAAAACCGCAACACATCAAATAAACCTTCAGGCAACGCTGTTTGGACGTCCAGAAATTATTTGCGCAAATAAAACGTCCAGAACGTCGCGTCCGTAGCGTCCGCAGCACTGTGTGGCCACTTACATAGACGCGTAGCGTCCGTCCCATCCGTCGCGCTCTGTGTGGCCGTAGCTTTAGCGCTGCCTGCTTGCTGTTGTAACAATCTGAACAAGTTTCGGTACATAGCGACGTTCGTCCGAATCGTGCCTTGTTAATCCACGATTACCTTTAGTGATCCTTATTGCATTTTTGAAATCGACAGTTTGGTACACCATGAATTCGTATCAGCTGGAAAAACTGTTACTGGCTGTTTCTAAATGCAAGTTTTACAGAGATTGCGCATTATGATTCGTTGGAATTAGTACAAGTAGGTATAAGTACGTATGCCGAATGTTCAGGTAATAAAATCTACCGTCGCTATAACAATAATTCTGAAACTTTTTAACTGCCCCATGTATGCTCAGCTCAAGCTAATTTCTTCCTAACTGCGATTGGTCGGCCTTCTCATCCTTCATATGAATAAATTGCATAGCAGTTGTGGGTTTCCTTGACAACCCACAACGTAGATGCTAAAACATCTACAAAAACTAACTTTCAACGTTTTATCCAGAATAAGAAAAACAAATGTGGCACTCTTAGGGTTTTCCACTGTAAGCGATGGTAGTGAGCAGATGCTCATTTACTGGTGGCGCCCTACAACTGCTGTGATGTTACAATACGAGCAGACACTCATTTTTCCAATGTATTTCTATGAGTTTGTCTCGTTTACCTGTTTTCTTTTTTATTTTGTCGATTTTTAATTTTTTTTAATTAAGTAATTAGAACACACGTATGTTCTAAAATGAATAAAAACAAATCATTTAGTATTCATTTTTTAATGGAAAATATAAATGAAAAATGAATTTACAAAAGCAGGCAGGTTCACAAAATTTAGCTTACAGTCAGTGTAGGATGAATTATGTTAAAATCAATAATAAAAATTCACCTCAACTTGAACTTGAAAATTAAAAAAAAAAAATAAACAAATTAAGAAAAGATTGTTTTGAAAATTAAACAAATATAACCTGAATTAACATGGGAGGTTCCTAAAGTTATTTTAAATACAATTCCATCCCAATTCCAACAATTTACAATTTAAATTCATTTTTAATGTAAGAAGCAAAACTATTTTAAGCCAAAAACTACTTTTAATTTTTAATCACAAACTAAAATTTATTAATGAATTTAAATTGTAAATTGTTAGAAATGGGATGGAATTGTACCTAAATTAATTTTAGATGTTCTATTTAATTGAGGGTAATAGAATTTTGTTTAATTTTTAATAATTTTTTTTTTTTTTAGCTCAGGTAAATTTTAATTATTGAATTTAACATAGGTTTGCCTCGACGCCAGTATTTTTATATGTAAGAGGCCTTATACAGGGTGTTTTTGAATTGAGTACAGATTTTTTGGGAGATAGAAGAGGTCCTTAGAAGTATTTTTTGTCATATGAACATGGGGTCCCCGCAGCTCCGTTTACTTACAATACTGCATTGAACAATCAAATGACACCGGGATGCAGTGTGCGTTGGTAGGCCTAGATTATTTTATTTTTAACAATTAACACAAGCAATCTACTGTATGACTTTTACAGTAATTGTTCGAAATGACCGCCATTTGCTTCATAGCACAATTCGCAACGCCTTATGATGGATTGATGTACGCGTGGAAACAGTTGATTAGCACGGTCGCTGATGTCAGCTGCTGCCGCGACAACACGAGCCGCCAATTCTTCTTCGGTATCTACGGGTTCGGAGTACACCATTGATTTTATGCTTCCCCATAAAAAAAATGAACACTGTAACATACTGTAATAGTAAGCTTTAATGACTTTTTCTTCCTTTTTTTTTTTTTTAATAAAAACACATAATCTTGCTTAAAATTTACTTTTTTTATTGAGTCGCTGCTTAATAATAATCCCTTCAGTGTCACTTCTGTTATTCTTATTCTGTGGTTTTATGAAGAACAGGCTAATTAAATGTTCTTGACCATTGTTGAGTTAAATTTCTTTGTCAATTGTTCTAGCTTGGCATGGCACGCAGCTCGCAGTATCACGTGCATTGCATTGTAGCGTTACAGTCATACACAAACAAACTGACAGGAAATTATGTCATATTAGTAGATAATCATATCATCAATGCATGTAATAATCTTGGGATTCAAGTTTTCGATTTTGCCGTTACGGAAAAAAGTTATAAGATAACTTCTAGTGAAGTGTGTATAGATTTTTTGGGCCACCCAGTAGTAAAGTAATTCTATTATAGCAAATTCGGAATAAGAAATGTATACTTACAAAATGCATCTTAATGGAATCTACCGTTTTGGTGCTGTTAGCTATGTTCCATAATATGTCAGCACTCTGATTAGCCATTTCCTTATGTTGTAACATTTTGTATATCTTATTGGGACAAAAACCTCCACCAAGAATTTTTTTATATTTCATCATCTCTTCGGTATCCGTTGCGCAAACAGTGAAACTGGGAAGATTGTCATAATTTATTGGCACCAGCTTCTTGTCGGTCGTCACGGGTTCTGATAGGAAGTACGCAACCCTCTCCCCCGACTGATAAGCACATATCAAAGTCCACAAAATAATAATGATTGCCCAAATAGTTCGCCTTAACGTAGAATTATATTCATTAAGAATGTGATTTGTTCCAGGAATAATGTCACTCGATCGGACTTCCCGCTTGTACAGATCATATTGTATTAATTTTCGTAATCGCTTTTCCAGTGGGTCTTTTCGCCTTTCGCAATGGATTATGGTTCTTTTATTCATCCTGAAATCTATCTGAAAAAAAAAGGTTTTAAAATACAGTTGCCCCTTTACAAGTCTGCAACTTCGGTTCCAGGTCCTTGTCGACTTGTGGGTTTTCCCTACTTGGGAAATTCCAATATGGCGGACTTTTCAAAAAGTATTAAAATTTATTTTTTTTCCATATTTTTAAATAATGAACAAAAGATACAGAATAAAATTTTATGGTATAATTTAAAGATTATGCAGATAGAAAATAAAAATTAGCAATTCTGATAAAATTGAGTCTGAAATTTAACTTTGAATTACTTTTCCATTTTTTAAAAATTTCGATGTTTAACAGTTATCAATTACAAAAACATTATATTCTTTCAAAATAATTTGAAGCTAATCGTTTCTATAATCCCTATTAAGTTTTAATTTCATTATTTATTAGCTTAAAAGTTTTATTTGTATGATTTTTTTCATCAAAAATTTTGTTTTAAAAATTAGTCCTTGCACCCGCCCCTCCCTGTAGTTGAATGTTGTAGTTGTGGAGGGAAATTTGGGACATTCCATGTCAATAAATTGCGTGGGTGTCATATGTGCCCGACGGAAACGTAGGGCATCCATTGAGAGCCGAGGCTCACTTGTTTTGTTTTTCCGTTGTTCATTTGTTTTCGTGCTCTTTTGCCGACGCCCGCGAGAAAGCCGAGTTTCCTTTTATATTTATAAATGTTGTATGTTATCCAAGTCTTTGCTTTTTAAATTAGTTTGCTCCTTTTAATATGGGAAGGGTGTTTTGTTTTTCTTGTGTTGAAAGGGGCGAAAAATTTCGCGCTTTTCGCTTTGCGTGTGTGAATGCCCTCATCGCCTTTGTTGGGGAGCGATGGGCGATTGTTGGAGAGGCTGGCATTATTCTCGGTAGATTTTCCGAGAAGATGCTAGGCTCCGGGGCAATCGTTTGTGATATTCTTGTGTTTTTTGTTTCTTTTTATAATATAGATAACTAGCAGAGGTACCCGGCGTTGCCCGGGATAATTATACTTGTAGGTAAACAGAGACAATCTCAAAAAATTAAATTATAACTAACAATTGGTTAAATAATAACTCAATCAATACAACAGAGAGCAAAGGGACTATCCATTTTACGAAAAATACGAAAAATATGAATTCTAGGTGATATACCGGGACTTTAAACTCTTCTTGACTTGCCTCACCACTCCGGAGCATCACCATATAATTTAGGCTCAAGTTTTTCTTGACCTTGACGTAGAAGCTCTTATACCCTCTTGCTCTATTCGAAACTCCCGTTGTTCAGATGTTTCAAATGCCCGTATAGCTTTTTCTATTTTAGTTGCAGAGTTTCTCTGACCAATACTCGTTCTTTCTCTTTCCTTTCCTGACACAAATTTATGCCAGTCATCTGGACGTTTGATAGGGAGGTCAAGGGAGACACGCGTTACTCCTTTGCCTCATCAATAGACGGTGCCTTATTAATGCTCTGTCACTGCATCATTATTACGGTAATTATTCTTGGGAACGAACTTTCAATCATCGCATGATCAGCATCTCAGTTTCCAAAATATACACATTTCCACAGAATATGGTCAGTATGTATTTTTATGAAATGTTTAGATCTGATGTACTACCATATAAGCTAGGTGATAACCCCGGCGTGATAACCCCATATAAGACTTTTTTTTTCGGATTAAATTTTGCAAAATCTTAAAAATAAACACATGAAAATGCTTAGAATTAATACAGTAAAAATTCATAATGATAATTCGAAAAAAATTTTTTTAAAGGCTCACAATGGATGGACCTCTCCAAGGATGCCACTGCTAGTCTAAATAATTTCTTAAACGCGTAATCTAACTTTAGATGTACACTTAATGCTGCAGTTCCCACTCTTCTCTCGATGTCTTGAAGCAAAACTTGGCCATTCTTCACGTTGTGTAGTCTAGCGGTCGCCGATTCTTCTATTTACTTGCTTACCATTTCCTCAATACAGCACGGAGCTAAAAGAGTGCTTCCTCTGTCGTCTTTCCACTCTTTCTCAATAGTCTGCTAACTCTCCATTATCTCCAGTTACTGATGATTTTTAAAGATTTTCAAGAAAATGTTAAGTACTAAGAACTCTCTTTTCTAAGAAAAGCCTGAATAAGTGGAATTCTATGCATTGTTATTGCATTGTTGGTCATGAGATAATATATTGTTGATGCTTGCATAGAATCATTGCGTGTTGACACCATTGCGTGTTGACACCATTGTTGCACAAACTTTTCTTGCATTGTTGGTCATAAGATATATATTGTTGGTCCATGCAGAGTGTTTGTGAATTGCGTGTTGATACCATTGTTGATAAGCATTGTTGCACAAACTTTGCCTTGCATTGTTGGTCATGAGATATTTCTCATGAATATGCCTTACCATAACCATGAATATCGATTTTTTATCGATAGTTATTATTTTTTCCAAATCTGAGGTAGACAGTGACCTTTCTCATACTTTGAAGGTCAAGTATGCAAAATTTCTTCAAGATCGGAATAAAACTGTAGATTTCAATAAGAAACAAACAAACCCACAAACAAACAAACAAACAAACATCCTTCTTTATATATATAGATAGAAGAAGATGAACTTCTTGTTATAATAATGGAAGGATGATTACTTGGACATTTCGAGGAAAAATATGATCGATTGATCATGACTAAAATAGAACAAAAATCGCGACAACTGTTTTCCAACTACATGTTCTAAAAGCGGGACAAAATTGAAATTTTCACTGAAATGATGAGATAATAATGTTTTCAAAGGGGTGTATGGTCACCCTAATAAGCCTAAAGATTTGTCAAAGAGAAATACATGTATGCTTAATTTTTGCCTATGTGATCGATTAATATTAGGCCAATTTATTTTCCGCGTTATTTTTTATACGCTCAGGAGAAGTTTATTTATTTATTTTTTAAATTAAATATATGGAAGTAAATATTTCTTCACCCAGTTTACAAATACATAACGTCACTTTCATGTGAATCACATTTTTGTCAGGTATTTTAATAGCCTTAACGCTTTTGTCACCGATTTATATCGAATACCCTCTCTACGTATGTTATGAAGTGTGAACATTACAAAGTACAATTTTTAATGATTTATTATAAATAACAAGACGTAGAATAAAAATTCCTGCATTTGAAAATCAAGCTAGAATACTCTGTAAATAAAAAAAAACAGCCGAAAATCTGCAATTCTTCTAGACATAATGAAGAAGAATTCATCATCGCTAAGAATTCCGTTTATAGAGGCCAAGTTATCTAATAACATCTGTTTTGTTTTCTATAAGAGTTTGCACTTGTTTGAGATCTTGGAGAAAACGGACACACACACACACATAGTTATTTGACTAAAGCATTAACAATATTGACATTTAATAGATTATTTTCACAGATTTAGAAAAAGTTTAATTCTTTTTTCCCCATTTTATTAAAAAAATATATATTAAGGAAGAACACGAACTGACGTCGATATTTTGGATTTGATCCATTAACTTTACGATTGATATTCATGATAAACAAAACCTGAATAACATAAAATGATGAATCTTTGAATAAAGTACAATAGAAAAAATCCTTTAAAACAGCTACGTGCTAAGCATTTCCAACTATAAAACAGCTGAACACTCTTCAATTGAAGATAGATCTGCTTCATTTCCGAGTTCTGTTTGTAAAATGTATTCTTCAGTAAATTAATCAGCTTTCAAAGAAAAAAATTGCAAGGATAACTTAAACGAGATTAAATATCATATAAACGTAAAAGGCCAGAAACTGTGGACAAAGCGAAAATCTTGGACAAACAAATAACTCGAGAGCTATTATTTCGCTGAAGAAGCTGACATTGTCACTGAAATGTACATACGAGGTATTATTAAACTATTGTTGTGGTGTTTTCGCTCTTTATTTCTTTTCTTTAGGTGAGCTTAAATATAGTAAACGCCGGGGGAGGGGATGCCTCTATAATCTGTCACCATTATGAATTTCGAAGTAAGCTGGCTTATATTAATTCTCATATTCTCCATGATTAATTTTCAAACCCCAAAACAGAGTTTATCCATTAGGGGAAGTATAAAATTGATTAATTTGGAATATTTTAATCGTCATAATCGTTAAGGATTTAGTTTTTGTAGGCAAAAATCCCCGACCAGAAATCATTGTCCGCCATCTTGGCTTTCAGGAATTTCCCGACCAATGGAATGCCGATTTGTGCAACAACAGGGAAAGATCGTAATGAATGTAGGAGAATATACCATTCATTGATTTTAACGTTGTGAAAATTTAAAATTGTTTACTTCAAAGTAGTGTTTATCAATAATCAATTAATTCTAAGATAATTGTCATAATAATTAGAATTTTATAGCAAATTAGGCAGCGAGGGGCAACGACTTTCTTTTTTGGAGAATTGCATGAGCTACACTTAAGGATATAATGTATATAAATAAATATCAACCCCCATAAGTGATTCCACCTTGTAGCCTTTGGATTAATAGAATTCCATGATCTGTTTGATTTAACAAAATCAAAATACCGTATTTCTTTGGATATTAGCTGCCTTTAAATAAGCACCCATTTTATCGCTGCCTTCAAATAGACGCCGCGGCATAAAAAGGTAAAGTGAAATAAACGTCACAGGTTTAATTTTTGGAAAATTAATTACTAAATATTATTAATTTTAAGAATTTTGTATTATTAAGACAAATGTAAGGTAATTTTATTAAGAAAACAAATAGAAATTTAAAATACTTATCCATACATTTAAAAGTAAAATAAGAAAAGAAAATGATCGCCCCGCCCCATTTTCCGCCGCGGCGATTTAAAAAATACGGTAGTTTTAACAACAGAGGAAGAAAAGAAGTTACTATTCCATATAAATTTTTGTATTGTACACATACCTTATAGTTTCAAGATAAATTCTGATATAAATTGCTAAATTCTACATTTAAAAAGAGCATCCGCATTTATACCAAAAGCGAATAATGCCATCAATGAAATTTATTTTCTTCTACAAAATAGAGACATAATATTTACAAATTTACAAATCCCTTGTGTTTTCAGAAAAGGGGTTTCGATTTTTATTTTAGTGTAATTTTTTTAGATTAAAGTTCACGAATTGTATTTGGTTAAACATGAAAAATTATAAACATATAAGTATTCTCAACTAAGCTCGCTTGAAACTTTGCCCAACTTATGAATAAAACATGAACTATCTAAGCTACACGGAAAGACAATCAAAATATTGAGACTTGTTTCTGATTGCCAAGTCTATTATATTAATGCAAATTTACTCTTTTTCGTTTTCTTCCCCTATATTTCTTTAAATAATTTATCTTAATTTAACTTTACGTTTGTTATTGAAATAAATGTTAAAGAAAGTTTAAAAAAATGTATAATTCTTTTCGTTGCAAACAAAATTCATACCTCCTAGATCTTTCTGATGTTATTATGTTATACGAATTATATATTTTCATAAATTATTAAAATGCTATTAATGTAGTTAACATTTACTTAATAGGGAGGAGTTCGACTTTATGTTCTTTGCAATTTAAACGAGAATATTCAGGAGTAAAACGAAATAATTTTTAAATAATAACGAGAAGGTACTTTTAAACTATCCCAGATGGCTTGTGCGAACGAGCACTCAAAAAACACATGTTCAATAGTCTCTGCTACGCCACAGAATAGATCCGACTAACCTCCATTGATGGAGACGTTGAAGAGTATAAAGGTCTTGGTGCAGCAGTCGCTTTTGGAAATTAAATTCAGTTCTTTCAAAGGCAATTGTTTTAATTACCTTCAAATTAACTGACCACGGATAATCAGGGTGAAGACGAAAGATGTCGGTGGTCACATGCTCGTCGGATTGCTGGAAAAACCAGGAAAGATGAAGATGGCCCCAATCTTGTGGATCTCTTTGGCGCAATTAAGGTAAAATCCCACTAAATCAAGATGAAATTGTTTGTACAAGTCCGGTTGGCGAAAATTCATAGTCACTGGTAACGAAGGAGGTTATGGAAGCCTGTTCACCTTAAATAAGAAGCGAAGATACAAAGACACAAAGTTCGCCCAAATGGGTGAGGGGAGAAGAAAGACTCGAATCATCGCAGCTACTCTGTCTATTGAGAAACAGTAGAACGGCGGCAGAGGAAGCAGTCCTTTTGCTCGGCGCTGTATCGGTTTCTCTGGCGCACTGCTGCAACTGAGCGAGTGGTTTTAGACCAGTGGTCATCGAAGTTCTCAGGCGGCCGTCGACGATCCAAGCGTGTCAGCAACAAAGAAATGGCGACTGCTAAACCACACCAAGTGATGAGAACCCACACAAAGTTTTGGTTCAAGACATCGAAAGCAGAGTGCAAATTGCAACAACAGATTACCAAGTAGCGAATAACACTATTCAGATTGTTGGAATTGCAGTGCAGACGGACACAAAAGATCATGTACATCCATTACCACCCAAGAAGAGAAAAACCAAGTCCCATTGAAGAACAGCTTATTTGAGGCCACCTATCGAACAACTGATGAAGAGGAGTCGCCTCGCAATGAAAGACCGGACGGCTGTTTTCGAAATCGTGTGATTAGCCAAGTAGCCAACCACGGAGTTTATGTAGTTGCATTTGCGCTTGGGGGGTTGGATGCAGTTGCATTAATTGGGATGAAATAAAAGAACTATTTCCAGGGATGAAGAAATGTCAGATCAGAGAATTGTTTCATTTTCATTTTATTTCCTCCCGCTTTCGAAACCACTTATTTCCTACACAGTTTTCTCCAGCACCACGTAAAACTCATTCAGCTGTACAAAGCATTCCAACAGAGCGAGGCCGTGTAGAACTGCTAGAGGGTCATACTTGACCATAAATTTTTTCTGTGTTAATTATAAGCTTTTTAATGTGTTAATTTTTACTGTATAATCACATTCAGATATTGCAAAATTTTATAAAAAAAGAGCTCGAGCAACGCTGGGGAGTTAGCTAGTGCGAATATAATTTTGAAAATCAAAATTTATTCAGACTGCAAAGGGTTAAATAAAGTTTTACGGCATAGTTCTTTGGTTGATAAATTTAACCATTTCACAAATTTAGTTTCAAATAAATGTCAAAAGAATCGTTACGTAACGCCAGACCTGATCCCTCCCCCCTCCCCGATTCCTCTGTAACGATGCCCAAAACATCCCTTCTCCCTCAAGCGTTAGATAATTTATGGACGGCTCCTAAGAGAAATTTTCGCTTTTTTTCATTTTTAAGTGCTTTTTTTTTCTTTTTTGTTTATTTTTCGCGTCGCATTTATTACGTTTTAAATAATTTATCTGTATTTAACTTTATTTATTTAATGTTACTCTTTATAAATGTTAAAAAAATAATGATACTTATTTTTTTTTCTTTACATAAAGAGACGTGACAAAATTTGTACCTCCTAGATCTTTCTGATTTTATATTTGTTTGCTACATGAATTTTTTCATTAATTATTAATACGCTTAATAGGGAGGAGTTCCATTTTATGTTCTTTGTAATTTAAACGAGAAATATTCAGGAGAAAATGAAAACAATTTTTAAATAACGAGAAGGCACTTTTTATTTTGTTAGTAATACAAATTTTATAAGCAAAAACAACCGGTCAAGAATATTTAATAAAAGGGTGGGAGATCCAGAAAAAGGGTTGGGATTCACTTACTTCATAAGATTACTATTGGTTAATAAGATAGTTGAGTCTAGCCATTTATGGTACTGAATTATCGGATGGCAGAAGGGGATAGAATGATATTATGAGTGCGGGACAAAATTTACTGTCTCTTCAAAGTCATTCATTAGATAGACAGTGAGAATAAATGAGAAATTTTTTACACAATAAAAAAAAAATTCTGATGAAGAGTTCAATTCTAAGTAAAACAATTCTAGAGGTCCGATTTTTGAGATATGACTGTTATCAAATATGAGATGGCTCTAAATATTTCATTATCCTTGAAAGAGTTTTCGTGAATTTAGCTTCCTTTGGAATCCAATTTTGATAAAAGATCAACCCATCTGAAGTGATACAGAAAAATAATCTTTGAGTTGCTTGCCTATTTTCTTCGCATCATTATTTTATGTGAGCGATCATTCGTATGATTTGAAAAAACATTGCTTTCTCAGACCATTACTTTCAAAACTCTCCAGACCAGGGCAATTTAAAGTGTTTAGCTACAGGTGTGTCAGCATCGTTAAGGATGTCAAATTTGTGCTAGACGAATCTGGTACATAAGATATTACCAATTTCCCCAAGATATTGCTTCTGACAAACTTTGTAATGTAAGAGATGAGAAGTTCAGGTCAGGTTCTAATTAAACTTGAGGGTAAAGGAAGAAACTTTGCTGGCAATGTACGTGTCAGGGTTAAGTCAAACTGACTCAATATGGCATTAACCTCAGCAAAGACAGCATTCATTCATTCATTACTTTTTCCCCATTGTCCTAATTCCAGTTATTCCTTAATTTGTCGCAGACCTTTCTACAGTTTCTCTATGTGCCTTTGTTTTTCCCTTTCTACACCGCCTTGTTCAGGTAGCAACCCAAAGAATATTATCTTACTGGTTTTGAGGGGTTTGTGAAACGATGGCACAACTGCCTCAAGGTACAGGAAGATTGTGCGGAGAAATAAAAATAGTTTTCAAATTAATACACGTATTTGTTCATTCAATATCCATTTGTAACTTACTTACCGACGTCACCTGTCACGTGGTAAAAGAACAGAGACGGAACGCAAATAAAGTTTAAAGAAATAATAGATCTTTATTGAACACAAGAGGTACAGTGGAAACAGAAGTAAAAACTAATTTCAAAAATAATAAATAACTGTCTTATGTGGACCGTTCGCTAAGTAGAAATAACACACTGGTATTTCACAAAACAACACTGTAAAGAGGAACACTTGAATCCCAGAATACAACATGCTGAATTAAATTATCGGAGCACACAATATACTGATGAATGCACTCGTGAACTAAGAAAAACGGAAAACACTATTTTTTACACAGCCGTAATCGGTGCACCCTTGTAGAGTAGAAATTAGCAGCCAATATCATTCAAACAATAAATATATTAACGTATAAAATTAACACTACACTTGAGCAACACAAAATAATTCTCGTCTCGCGAAAACACACAAAGCTGGAATTCACTTAGTCGCAGCTTTAATGGCACTGATTAAATGTGCGTGGGATATTCACTTATATCACTGACACACACACTTATATATAACACTTTACGTATTGCGAAGAACAGCAACTGACATATACTTGGAACAGTAGGGTAGACACTTATACAATCACATTACCGTAGAACTGTCTCGAAGGGCCAGGCGTGAAGCTAGGCGCTTTGAAGACACGTCGAACTTAATCTACTTCCACGCTGCGAATGCAAAACAAATCTAACAGGAAGATAGATGACCGTTGAATAAATAAAAGTTAATAAATTAGGCGGACAAAAGTTCAAATTACTAGTCGCTACTTGGCAAAGGAGAAAAGAAGGTCGTGAGGTGAATACGTGGGCGTCATTTGCGAACGCTCATTACATAGGCTGTGGAATCAAACCACCTACTCCTCCCTCCAAATATCCTGAGAGAGAGAGAATGGAAAGATTCCGAACCAGCCGCACGTGAGACTATAACCACAGTTCCATTCGGGAAAAATGTCTAATGATGCATCTTGCATGGGAACGCCATTTAAACATTGAACTAACAAGATATGAAGAAATGAGTCTGTAATTACCTGGCGGTAACTGATATCTCGGCGTCAGAAGATTCTTTGCAAATACGTTGAGAATTTCGTTCTCCTGAGGACGACGAGCTTAACGGGCCGAGTACATTTCTCGTGCGGAGACGGGGAGTAGCTGAAGTGAAGACTTGGCGGTCCTCTTTGCTCGCCGAATTTTCCTTTAACAAGAGAGGCTTGGCAGGGTTCTGGTACACGCTCCCGTCGCTATTTACGGCTGAAACGGCTCGCTGGAACACGTACGTTGCCACGTTCGACGACTCTGGTTTGTCGGAGAAGACGGCGGCGAACTCGAGCGTACCTTCTCTTTCCACGGCCAGCTTCTTTCCACGACGATTCCACGTTCGCCGTTATTCCACAGTTAGAAACTTTCTCTTTACATCGGCTACAAGCATGGAGACGAGGAACATTTGTCGTTCTCCTCCAACTCTCGTTGTTCGACCTCCATCGTACCTTTTTCTTTCTCACCCTCTTTCGCCTCGCTTCTATATTTTCACGTGATCGACGACGATTGACGTCATCGCTCCTTCCCAGCCTCTCTCCGTCACGGATGCCGGAGGACGTCACCATTCTCGTTCCCGAGAATTTACCACGTGACATCCCTTCGTAAATACGCCTGAATTCAATCTAAACTACGGTTGCCGTATCAGTCGATCTTATCAGAACGATAATCTGCGGTACTTAATTTTTTTTTGCGCCATCACCGTAACTAACGTCTGCTACGAGATGACAATAGCAGCCGGGAGCGACGGCTTGAGTGCCCTCCGAAGCACGGAGGATTCATGATGGAAGAGCTGCTGGCGGACGAACAAACCAGTAGCTATCACCAACTGCTAGGCATCCAGGACTGGTCACTCTGCAAATGGGCCAGACTAAAGCCCCCCAACAGCTGTGCCCCAAACAACCGTCCCACCCAGCAGTGGTCCTTAAGCCACTGGCTGTCACCCAGCCAGCAACCTAAACATCCCTCACTATGGGCATGTAAGGATGATGATAATTGCTGACCATGGGGTGGAGAGAGGGTTAAGCGGGAATATTTATATCAGCTCGTAAATATTATAATAAAATCTTGCAAACATTCCAAGAAGGAGCTTTAGCTGTGAAGCAGAAATACAATTATTATTGTACAAGATTTTATCCGCGCGCAAATTGCATGGTAATTAGTTCCAAATTCAATTAATATTGATGAAAAATATCTGAGGTTTGACGTGTAAAAATCCTCTTAAGATCATTCACTCTCTTCATCAATTAATATTGTTGCAAAGCTCGTACATTCAGATTGTTTCGTGTGACGAACTCACATGTTCTCCTTTATTTATAGTTTGACTCAATGACTAGCTGATATGCCCGCGTTACTCGAGCTGTTTGTTTGTCAAATTTGGAATATCTAAATTTGAATATAAATAAGAACACCTGGAAAATCCTTAATAAAGTATATACAGTTGACTCGCGATAATCCGACAGTTACGGGACCGAGCGGGTGTCAGATTACTCATTGGCAGTCATCCGACGCGGCGTCGGACTACCGAACGTGGTGTCGGACTGTCAAATGTCGGATTATTGCGAGTCAACTGTATTCCCGTGGAAAAACGAAAAGAAATCTTTAAAATGCTCGCACCAGAATTTTGTGTCCAATTGGATTTGCCCAGGAAAATTCGACATTGCATCCTTAACATTTTAGAATATCAAAGTAAGGCTATGAGTATTGAATTATTTCTGTCTATATTAAAAAGAGTTTCATAGATGGATTGAGAGAACAGGAATTCTGTTTACAGCCTCATTAACGTCTTTAATGAACATGCAACAGTTTCAATAGAGTCATTTCAGTCAGAGAGTGTGGAATCATGTCTTGAATGTGGTCGTTTATATTGACAGTATCAGTTTTAGCAGCAAGGATTGCCCTCTCACACAATCAGTTGAGATCTTGATAATTTTCGAATATATTTAGATAAACATTATCTATAACTTCTCTAAAGGAAGTTACTACATTACAAAACCATGTGTAAAGTAAATTTAGCTCATTAAGGAAAGTACTTTCACTTTTTCAGCAAAAGCTTAAACAGCTGCACGCCCTAGAAGTTGTATTCTCTTATTTGTTTTAGAATAATTTCTTACATCTCTCCAAAGATTTTAATAAAAAAATAAATAATAATGATTTTTATTTATTTATTTATTTATTTATTTATTTATTTATTTATTAGTTTTTATAACCATTCTCCGTAAAACGTGAATCATTAAGGCATGCATCATAGCTGACGAAAAAGACAGACTCTGGCACTGAAGAGTCACCTGATCTTCTGTACTCTGTCCAACGAAAGAAAGACTAGGCGTGTACAATTAAATTTCCAATTTCAATTGTTAATTTTATTTAGCAACAATGTCTAACAATTGAAATTTAAACAATTGGGAATTTAATTAGACACGCCCAGTTTTTCTTTCGTTGAACAGCGTATGAGTCGAAACAACAATGAAGGTTTCCCACAAAAGAAAAAATATTGATTGCTAAAATCCAAGATGGAAACAATGACGGTTACATTGTTGCTTGGACTAAGATGGTCGGGTGACTTTTCGGTGTCGGGGCCTGTCTTTTTCGTCGGCTGCGGCATGTATTAATTTGACGCAACATACAAACACGAGCAGCCAATTGTTGATGCAAACACGACGGGCTGGTTGTTCACATACGCAAGCAAAGAAACATAAACCAAGTCTATTTCTTATACAAGCTGTCCCAAATTGATGTATACACTCTTTGAAACGTTATAACTCAGAAAAAGCATAGGAACACGTTCATTGTTGTTCATTTGCTTATAAACCAAACTGGCGGTGAGACTTTCATTCGATGAACCTAAGTGGATACTGAAGTGTTATTGTTCACCACCTCCAACAAGGGTAACAATAACAAAACTCCGAGACAAGTTTGAAGCCGAAGGAACGGTGAAAGATGCGTTGAAAGGTCGGTGCGGAAGAAGGAGAAGTTCCACTGATAACGAGATTGCTGATGCCGTCATGGAGGTTTTTTCACGATCCTCAAAGAAGTCAGTGAGGCAATGCTCTCGTGAAATTGGTATCGCCAAATCCAGTGCTCATCGAATTTTGTGAGGTCAAAAATGGAAGCCGTACATTTCGCGACTTGTCCACGCGACGGCGGTGTTGGGAGTGTACTGTGGCAGAAGGTGGACATTTTGAACATATACGAACTTAAGGAAGTTTAAGGAATAAAATATAACACACCTTATATTTCTATCTCATTTTGCTGCTGTCCTATAACGTTTCAAAGAGTGTATACATCAATTTGGGACACTCTGTAGATTTAAAGATTATTAATTTCTATGTTTTTGAGAGACTTATCTCCAGTTTAGATTTTTTCCATCATCGTGGTAGTATTACACAGCTATGTTAAATTTCAGCTTTATAACTTACTTCCAAGTTGCATTTAAAAATCGGACAAGCATACAAACATTTTCCTTTATATATAGATTATCACAGAAAAACACAGAATGACAGCTTAGAATTTCGACGGTAGTGATCTTGACGCAGTGATCTTGGCGGATGGTTGTACTTGTGGGTTCGCTTAGCATCTCGTCAGCCATGGCTTAGCATGGAAGTAGCATTGGGAAATAGGCGCTGTTCGCATATACAGGGTCTTTATAATTAAAGTTCCATTTTGACATGGCCATAAAAAAAACTACTGGACCAAATGCTATAATACTTGGTAATATTATACAAGAGGGCATGGGAAATTCATACCCACCAAAAAAAAAAATTAGTTCAAAAGGTCACCACCAGCATGGAATGGCGCTCTATGCAATATTCGTATACGGAATTAGACACGAAGACACAGGTGTAACCTGCTTTCAGTAAATGGTGGAGCCACATTCAACATGTAACTAATTTTAGTAACAATTAAAGACTTGTTAACCTGTGTCTTCGTGTCTAATTTCGAATACGAATATTGCATAGAGCGCCATTTCATGCTGGTGGTGACCTTTTGAACTAATTTTTTTTGGTGGGTATGAACTTCCCATGCCCTCTTGTATAATATTACCAAGTATTATAGCTTTTGGTCCTATAGTTTTTTTTTATGGCCATGTCAAAATGGAACTTTAATTATAAAGACCCTGTACATTAACTTGCCAAAAATCATGGAACACAGCAATTTAATGAAAACACTTAGAAAAATGCATGTGTTAGTATCTAGTTGATCCACTTTTTGCTGCTATCACAGCCTCTGTTCTGTCGGGCATACTGTCCACTAATTTCTGATGTTTCCGCCGAAATTTTTCGTCATTCCGCCAAAAGTGCCTTCGACAGTTCAGTCACAGATTTCGGGGGCTCCGCTCCTGCGCGTAATCGACACTCCAACACATTTCAAAAATGTTCGATGGGGTTGAGATCGGGGCTCTGTGCAGGCCAGTCAAGTTCTTACATCAAACCATCTGTCTACAACCCTTGAGTATGGCAAGGAGTTATTGTCTTGAAAGAGTAAAGGGCCATTTCCAAAGTGCTGCCAGAGAGCAGGGAGTTCGGCGTTGTCCAGGATGTCTCGGTAACGCTTCGCGCTCAGATGAGCATCCACAGAAACGATTGGACCCAGACGCAACCACGAAAAGCACTTCCACGCCATCACTGATCCTCCGCCAAACTCCACTGTGGACATTATACAGCTTGCCAAATGACGTTCTCAGGGCATTCGTCATATCCAAATCCTTCCATCCGATTGCCGGATGTTGTATCGTGACTCGTCACTCCATTAACTCATTCGCCATTGCTCCAGAATCCAGTGACGTCTCTCTATGCAGCATTGCAACCTCGTCGCTGCGATGCAGGTGCTGATGTGGGTTTGTGGGCTGCAGCTCTGCCATGAAAAATCAGTGAATGCAGTTCCCTACGAACAGTCCTGGTGCTTACAGTTTCCCAGTGGACTTTAAAGGATTTTATCAGTCCATCAACGATTTTTACGGTTTGCAGTGACCACCCTGCGAAGCGCACTTCGTTCTCTGGCCGACATAATCATTGGGTCTTCTAGTCCTGAGCTGAACACTTGTCGTACCCTTCACTTCCATGCCCGAATGACGTTTTGAACGAATGATTTGGGAATTTGCAAGGTTTTATCCAACAATTGTATCCTTCTCGAAGCCCGAAAGCCATTCCTACAGTATGCAACCGACCTCTGTTGTGTAGTGCTGGATGAACGATAACATTGAAATTGCATGGGAATGCCTCATTTCTATGTAAAATAGGAGTGTCCAATGACTTTTGGCAAGGTAATGTATTCCACTATTAAATTTATTTTTCTTTCTTCTTCTTAATTTCAATAAATAAAAAAATTAACTTTAAGTCTGTACGTAAATTTGTTTCATGTAAACAATAAAAATAAATATTTAAGACATGTTTACTTATCTATTAAAACTTTCAAAATTACCCGTTTCTTGGGGTAATTTTATTAATTAAAAAGTCAACTTTTGATTTTACGTATCTTTTGTGAAAGTGTATTCAAAATTTTTGTATGTTTATAAGGAAAATAAAAACATTTTAGCGTGATGTTTGGTTAATATTTTAACTAAAAAATGGCCAATTTCTTACGTTAATTTCATTAAATGAAAAATGAAAATTTATTTTTTAACCCCTCACATTATTAACGAAACTGTGAATTATGAATTCAAAACAAATGCCAAATCGTTTCCCAATGAGTTTAAAATCAAATGTAAATTAATTTTAAGAAACTCATTTTTTGATGAATTTTGTTTGTTATATTATTTTGTTAAAGTGTTAAATTACTTAATTTTTATCAGCGTAGAATTATCATTAAAATATATAGTGTATTTAAATGTATATATTAAGTGTACGTGCATAATATATTTAAATGTTGCATTTTGTTGGCTTTCGTCACTTATATTGATTATCACTTTCTCAATAAAAACAAACTAAATTAAATCAAATTATATTTTGTAAAGTTTAAATAATTTAAATGTATACTGTAAACTTAACAGTCAGTCAGCTGATTGCCAAGCAAGTTACTCAAGCATTAAATTAGGTGAATATCTACTTCCCCCCCGGAATAAATGTTTTTTTCTTGACACTGAAAGATTACATATCTTTCATTTCAAATTACAAATCTTTCATTTCAAACTACAAATCTTTCATTTGAAACTTCCATGTGTTTACGACAGTTTCAGCAAGAGCACATAAATCATGTACTCCTGGTTTTACTTCTTCCCTGCTATCAACATGTCAAACGCTACTTCGTTGAAAAAAGGCGTTTTCAGTGTTAACCTGTCACGATACCAACAAACAATGCGCAGAAATCGTTAACAGTTCAACAAAGATAAAACACATGACGCGAAAATGTTTTAAAGGAACGTCAACAAGACAATTTGCAAACACTGACCTGAACTTACATTTCGCTGACAATGTCAGCTTCTTCAGCGAGTATCTTAGAGCATCCGAAGATTCGAAAGTCCTTTCTAAAGCTTGGAGTAATCGAGACTTCGAAAGTCGATTAGTAAAAGTGGATACACGAATTTATATAAAAGTGGCACGAAAGTGGAAATCCGCACATTTCGGTGATTTTTGGGTGGCAAAAAGTGTGTAATAAAATGGAAATCTGCAAATTTTGATCATCTCACCGATGAGATTTTTTTTTTTTAGTTGACTTTTGCCTCTCATCGCTGAAGATGGCTACTTGGTAGCCGAAATACGTATCCGGTATTTCAAATCTCCTTGTGGATTAAAGGTTCCATCCCCTTTTTGGTCTTTTAATGAGGGATTGAATTACTTCCACACAACGAGTGAAGCAAATCATAAGATTTAGATATTGGACTAATTCCACCTTGAATTCCGATGACACCTAATATTCGTCTCCATACTCGCTATTTCTATGGTGCGAAGTGGAGGAGGAAACGACGAAATAGTCGTCATCAGCGTGACAATACGCAGGAGGCCAATCGGGGACAACAACGAGAATTACGTAATCTCGAGGAGAGGCACGAGTGAAAAGAGGTGGCAAAAAGAGCTCCGAGTATGATTCCCCGGGACGAACGACAGCGAATGGCCGAATGCTGTCGGCAATAAGTCGGAACGTTGATGAACGAGCAACAGGGGTTACCAATTCTCCGGAGTCCGTAGCAAAGAACAGAGGAACAGAGGAGTAGAGTCCCGTCGCCGGAGCCGACCTCACTACGACGAACTTAAAGAACTGTCGACGTGGCGAGGTAAGCCAAACTCAGATTTTGTACGCTGTGAATGAACTCTTACGTTTCCCACTCCTGCCTCGCTGGAAGTATATTTCTACCACTGACTGTTATTCAGCAAGCCCGAATCCATGTTTTGGCAAGTGCGCAAATGGCAGTACATGCTTTCCCTGAACTGAGGAGTTATAGAATCGCATATTGCTCCACGATAAGAGGCTTGTGGCTGTATGGCATGAAAGCATACGTTAGCTACGAAGTGGGTTTTGTGCTGGTCGGAAACTGAGTCGTTTAAAAAAAAAGTCACAAGGAGAGGGTGAGCAAGGACCTGTTAGCAGAAACGTCGCAGGGCGTGAAGCATGACAACATTCAAAAAGAATTCCTCTTGTGTACCTTCTTTTACAGGAATAGAACCACAAGGTTGTGTACCTTCTTGTGGACTAGAAGTTCCCGTTTTTCGTTGATTTACTTTTTTTCATTCAAGTACCGTACTTAGGATTGCGTTAACCTGATAAAGAGCGGAAGACCAACACACAGGTACTTTCTTTACGAAAAAAATCGCTTTATTAAATCCTTATTATGTACATATAAAGATAAATGCAAATAAAACAGTGTTGGAAATATTAATTATATTCAGAAATGTATTGCAATATACAGGGTGTTTCATAATTGGTGTCCCGTCTTTAGGTCCAAATAACGACTCAAGGGGAACAGATTGGGGGGAAATGAATATTGATTATTTGGTTTTAATGTCCCCTAATTCAGAATAAAAACATTTCGTGAAGGGGTAAATTTTGAAAATTTTAATTTTGTAGGGGTAGGGGTAGACAAAAACGGAAAAACTCATTAGAAACTTATTAGAACTTTATTACTTATTAGAAAACAGTACATTTGAAAATGAATGAGAATGAATGAGTCGTTACCCTGAAAAGCTAATGGTCTTGACCCCACTCGTATGATTTTCAGGGTAACGACTCATTCATTCTCATTAATTTTCCAAATGTAGGCCCTACTGTTTTTTAATAAGTATGGTTTTTGTCCACATCGGCTAACCATACCTTTCACTTTATCCACTCGATAATGGGGGCAGGGCATGAGATTTTTTCACAGGGTTTTTTGCTAAACCCACATTTTACATGATGCTCTACAACTTTCTAAATAACACATGGGGTCTAACCCCTACCCCTACAAAATTAAAATTTTCAAAATTTACCCCTTCACCCCCAGGGACGCGAAATATTTTTATTCTGAATTAGTGGACATCAAAACCAAATAATCAATATTCATTTTCCCCCAATCTGTCCCCCTTGAGCCATTATTTGGACCTAAAGACGGGACACCAATTATGAAACACCCTGTATAATTTTTATGACAACTGCTTTTCTCGTGCTGTAAATAATTACAATAAACTTCTAAAATCCCTATTTATAATCATCAATTAAACAACATTGCAACAGTCAAACATAATGCCTTAATGCCATGAATATGTAACACAATTTTCAAACAATTCTACTTATAATATATTAATATTATCGTTTATAACAAAATTATAAAGAATAGTATACCAATATCGCACAGGCTTGAGGGAAATAGGGAAGTTCCAGTTACTTTTTGGTATTGTGCTCTTTCATAGGTCAGATCTCTGGTATTATATCTCAACCAATTATTTTTTAATAGTGGAGGCATTAATAGAGGCCCTCTGTCAGGGAGCCTTATGGGACGGCGCAGAAGGCTACGTTTCAACGGCAATATTCTCTTCTCTCAACGTACTCGCATATTTTCATGATGAATAATTCTAATTTACAATCTTACATGCTACGATGGATAACGAAAGGTCGTAAACATTGTAAAAACATAGTGACTTTGTGTTATTATTGGAAGTTAGTTCAAAAATAACTTATTTTCGTTAAAATATGAACATTTTAAATAATGTAATAAATTATTTTTATATGGGATGAAGTAGAGAATTAAATAAAAACGTTATAAAATTTTTGTATTTCTTAAATATTGCTGAAGATGAACTAAGAGTTTATTATTTGTGAACAAATAAATTAATTCAGAAACGAATAATTAACATTTGCATCCAGTGGCGTATCGAGAGGGGGCAGGTAGAGGTCAAGTCCCCGGCGCCAATCTTTATAAACTTGCGGGGGTGGGAAAAATCACAAAGACAAAATATGAAAACTGTAAAGAATGCAATTACTTAAACAAAACGGAGGGAATATCGTGCCGGAGGCATTTACTCTCGCTGCGCCACTGTTTGCATCCTCTTCAAGTATTGCCTAAAATTATGTTATGTAAGATTTATACTTCTGAGCTTTGGTGCTATTAATGATGAGCGTGACACCCAGTAAATATCATTTAACGGCAGAGAAGAAAATTAATGTATTAGAATGGCAGTATATCATTCTTTTAACTGCCATAGGCAAAGGAATAATTTTTTAGTTACCTATTTTATAAATTTAAAATAAAAGATTTATTAATTCCGTTGTTCTGTCTATTGCAGATGATTACCATATTGCACAAAGTATAAACATGTTAGGAGTGTGCTTAGAAATGTCGTGGGAAATAAAGCTTGGTAATATTCGTGAGCGAAAATCTTCAGCCAAACCTTTGAGTGATTTTTAATTTTGTGTTCTATTTATATGGTATGCCAAAATTAAAAGGAGACTTTTACTTTTATTGTGGTATCACCAACTCGGTCCTACCTCCAAACGGATGAGCCTGGAGTGGCGCCATCCCGGTTTCCCATGTCCAAAAAACCTTACTCTGCCATGAAGGCCGGAAAAGTGTTGCTCAGTTTCTTTTTTGACGAAGAAGGACCTATACTCCAACTGGCTGGAACAGGGTGAAACGGTTAACGCGCTGAAAGGTATTGCATCATGTTGCTGAAGCTGAAACAGACCATCAAAAACAAGCGGAGAGTGAAGCTCTCGAATAGGATAACGCTAAGCTGGAAACAGTTCGATGGGAAGTCATCAAACATCCTCCGTACAGCCCCGACATCTTATGTGACCGCCTTAACTTTGGACCCTTAAAAGATCATTGAAAGATCATTGGTTCACCTGTGTCTAGGAACTGCAGAACACAATGGAAAAATGTATCCGTACACAACCCGGGATTTTTACACTGAAGCCATCCATTCGTTTCTTGCGTGCTGGGATCAGCTGGAATTCTATGGAGGCGTAATGTTACACATTAAATGTACGTCAATATTCTTTACTTAAAATATTCTGTAATTAAAATATTAGTTAAATATAGCCGTAGTCTCCTTTTCATTTGGGCACTCCTTATACAATGAGGATTAGAGTGCAAAAAAATTATTTTTTTATAAATATTAAACCGTTAATTTAAATTCAGTTCATATTAATAGAAATTCTATAAATGCGTAGGTTTAAATATTAGCTAATGCACTAGAGTTATACGAGGGGCGTTCAAAGTTGACCTGGACTTTATTTTTTGTAAATTTCATTGTTGTAAAAATCTAAACTTTCTTTGTTGGGATGGCAACTACCGCCTGTCATGCAAATAAGCACCACTCATCCGGTTGCCATGACAACCGATTATTTGTTTAAACAAAATGGCAGACAGCAATGTGTCGACCAAAGTGGAACAACGAATAATCATCAAGTTTTTCCACAACGAAGGTGTGTAAGCATCTGAAATTCACCAGAGACTTCAAAGACAGTTCACCGAGTCATTTTTGTATCGATCATCCATTTTGCTTGGTGTCAAAAGTTTGAAGGAGGGCGAGAATCCACCGGCAATGAACCTCATAAGGCAAGGGCAGCAACTGCTGTCAATGATGCTCATCGTAGAACAAATGAGCTGATAAGGGACAACAGGCTGATTCATGTCCGAGAATTGGCTTCAATACTGAACATCAGAGCTGGCAGTGTGGAAACCATCATCCACGATAAGCTGAAATTCAACAAGTTCTGTGCCAGATGGATCCGAGGATCACAAAACCACCCGGGTAGAAATCTGTTTCATGCTGCTGTAGCGATATGACAGGGAAGGTGACAGCTTCCTAAGGCGTGCTGTGACCACCCAGGAGACATGGTTTCATCACTATACTCTTGAAAGCAAGTGTACGAGAATAGAGTGGCGACAAACTGACTCACTACGACCAAAGAAATTCAAGATGACACCGTTGGCAACGAAAGTAATGTCGATTGTATTCTGGGACATTAAGGGTGTAATTCATGTCGATTTTCTGGAAGAACATCGAACCATAAATGCACACTACTACTGTGACATTTTGAGGACATACCTGAAGCCTGCTCTAAGGAAAAAGCGACCAGGATTCCTTACCAGTGGGTTTTGTTTTCTGCAAGACAATGCCAGACCACACACAACCAAATGGAACTCAAATGGGATAGCTTAACACATCGTTAATACACCCCAGATCTCTCCCCTTGCGACTATCACCTTTTTGGATCATTGAAAGAGTTCTTGGAAGGGCAGAGGTTCGGCTCCAATGAGGAAGTGAAATAGGCTCTTCTGACGTGGTTTCGACATCAGCCTGAAGATTTCTACAGAACCGGTATCCAGATGCTCCCAGAATGTTTGGAAAATGTTATAGAAGCAAGGAGAGTTCTTTGATAAATAACTGGTGTGGTATTTTTTGTAGTTTCCTGATTTTATAAAAAAATAAAGTCCAGGTCAAATTTGAACGCCCCTCGTACGTACGCTAAACACACATTCTCAAGCGGAAACGTAAATTTAGGAAAAAAATTTCAAGACAGTTAAAATGTTTCCTTAAAATAATTAATTACGTTTTATTGATGTAACAAAGTCTCGAAAATTTAAATTTAAATTCATGTATAAATGAATGGTTTAGAATAGTGCAAACGGTTTATTTCATCCTGATTTTGAGAAGCTTTTTCTTTAGCTACCTGTCGAGTAATAAAGCGTGTAGCATTACTGAAAAAATTTTCTCCGACAGCAATAATGGAAAGTGAAGAAATGCCCAGCATCAGAGCCAGATAATTCCCTATGTCACATAGCAGTTGAATTTTCGAATAGGCTGGGGATTCTACGTAATATTCAATCCAATTACTAAATATTGACAACCATATTATTGAAAATTTACGCGGTAGGAAGTCTCTATTATCGAATACGTCATACGCAGTCATTTCGCAACTTATTGTACAGCCGCATTCTTCCGCATAAGATAGCGCTTTATACGTGGCTCGGACGAACATTGTTTGTGCTTCGAAAGCTTCTTTTGCAGTTGTACAAGGGCGTTGATTCACTATCTCCATGTAGGGAAGTCTGAAAATACATAAAAGTATCTGTTCAAAAGAAGTGAACACATTGTGCTTTGCAAAGTCAAAGCAAAATTGATAGAAAAAGAAAACGTGTACGCCTACACCATGGATAAGTAACCGTTACAAGAATAGTTATAGAAACGCACAGAAATACAGAATTATTATAAATGATTCATTGGAGTTTCGGAGTTAAAAATTCCAAGCTACGGATCGCACTCGTTCGAAACAATCGCCTAACGAAAGACAAATCAAATTTTAAAATTCTCGCCTATTTATTCTGAACGAGGAATTCCCGCACCATTGGATGGGCACTGTTGTTGGGAGGACTTAGCGTTGTTGGGCCATCATTGACAGCTAATCTTGATGGGTTCCTAGATAAGATTTCCTCCGTTTTGATGACCATTTGGTTCTATTTGGAACGAACTGCCGCGTAAAGAAACGCCGAGTTTCGCCGGAAGTATATACCAAACTTTTATAGTACTGTAATCTGATAAAACTTTAACAAATTCTTTTTCTTTTCATGTATCACTCATTAACTATGTCCAATATTTGTCGAATTCAGTTTTTTTGAAACCCAATGAATCAGTTGCAATAATACTGCATAATTAATTATTGCAAAGGTTTTAACAAAAATTGCTCGTTAGACATATAAGTCAACTATTAAAAAGACTAAAGATGTGCAAAAAAGAAATTACATGTAGAAGAGAGACACAACAGAAAAGTAATGCGTTCCTTGACAGAATATTGCAAGTGACGTTAGCACAACGAAGGCGGGGAATTAGGATATTGTTTTATTCTGTATAAGGGCTGTGATTAAGGGGAGCTGGTTCAGGTGTCCGCCATTTGCCACTGTCACAAGCCTTACTCTTGAGGAAGACTTTCCCCAAATACATTCTTTAGTTTGACTTCTCCGCACGTCGGAAGGATCGACGATCTGAATCTGATATGACATTTTCAATAGGGTTCTCTGGTCTGGGTTGGGGTTTGTAATTCTCACACGTTTTCATCTCACCTCTATATCATTCACTGTTGCAGGTATCTGTAACTTAATAGAAATCTCCGGATGCACTGACCGAATCGGTGGATAACCATACGCCATTCAGCCTTACTCAACTCACATCGTACGTCCATTCGATAGTTTTAACTGGTTTACTCTTCCAATGAGCCCTCACAGTCCTTTTAAAGATTCATGAGTGTGTTTGTGACATACAGTGGCTCTGGTGGGTGTCTAATCATTAATGGAATATGGTATATTAACAGACTCTTACTTGCAGTGTAGACTGTTTAAGAGGCGTTGTAAACACTTGAACTGGCATTGTTTTGCTTCTTCTCTATGGACGCATTTCCTATTGGGCATTGAATATTGCCTTACCTGAAAAGGAACTTGATTATATCTCTAAACTCTTTGCTAAAATTCGAAATGTATGCAATAAATCTTTATTTAGAGAAAAAGAAAAAATTAAGGTGGAACGGAAAGTCTGGAACCGAGGTCTCTTAGGAAGGACAGGGCACTGGACCCCCAGGGGCCGAAAGTCTCGAAGCCGACGTGTACAAACAAAGTTATTTAGTAGGTACAGCGTACTTTGTTGAATCTTGATTTTAAAATTATGCAGTTTTTTCAATGTGGTAGATAAGTAAAATAGAGTAAGCATGAATATGACCACAGGAAAAAGTTGGGTTGGGTTAGCTCTGGTGAACTGACAGGCCATTCCATGAACCCCCGTTTGGACGGGAGGGGGAAACGATTGAACAAGTTCGCCAGTTTGCTCTTCCATTTGTATATCGACCGAGCCTCTCACTCAATTGAAAAATCACTTCCTTAGAAAAGCTACATTATCGAATATGTTCAATTGCATTTAAAAAATTGAAGAATGCGCTTACAAATTCGCCTATTTTGAAAATCATCTCGCCAAAAAAAAGATTGCACATGCAAATGTACCAGGGAAAACTTTTTCTGGTGGCGTTTGAGTCGTGAAGATGGAGAAGTATATGATGGCCAAGAGCGTTCGTAAGAAAACCAGACCCCATCGTAGCAGATGGGATGGAAGGCGTTATCTTCAGAGCGGGAGAGCAAATCCAGTCAGCATTGCAGCGGCTGTTCACATCGAACTAGCTCTAGCGTTTCAAAAAGAAATGGGCTGTAAGATTGAAGATACGGATCTGAAACTTGTCAATTTTAAGATGCCCACAACAGTGATGGAACATCTCAAAAGAAAGAACATAAACTGAGGAACATTTAGTGATATTTTACGTCTATCTGCCAATGCGCGAGTTTTAGAATTGGGCCATGCGAAAACAATG
>JAHWFO010034948.1:3240476-3254015 GCA_023313115.1 Rhysida immarginata | reverse complement strand
CCAAGAAAAAACGCCATCCTAATTTTTGTTACATGTTCTTAAATAAGAAAAATGTATTATATGAACTTAATAAAGAGAAGATAAAGAAATAAGCTGTTTTATTAAGTGTACATGTATTTACACACAGAACAAAAAAAAAAAAAAAAAAAAGAAACATATGATAGATTGAATTACTTGGAGAAAGTCAAACAAATTTGTTGGGATGCGTGCAGCGTTTGTGGCTAAAAACGTTTGATACTATTATGATACCCCCTAGAAATTTTCATAGGCTAAAGTATGTGTACATCAAAGAACTTGTAACGACGAGTCATGAATGAATATAACGAATATTAATAAGTTCGAGATGGTCGAAACTGGTTCAGTTGTACGTGATCTAAAATGAAGGTATCATTGGAAATTTTCAATGCTAAAATATGACATTTAATAAATCAATCAATTCCTAACAACTGATCATGTCTAAAAAACTGCCTGGAAAATAACTGCTGCAATATATTTGTAATTACAAATCTGAAATTGCACTTAACGAAAGTTCATTACTACGAAAAAAATTTTGACTCCTGCTGTGTGTAACTAAAATAATGCTTATTTTACTTCAATATAACGAATTTCATTATAGCGAATAGAATATTTCGGTCCTACGGGCAGTTTTATTAGGTTTATAACGAATTTTATTATTTTTTTTGGTTATCTGCAGATACAATACTTTCCTATGCTCATCCGGGCTCTTTAGATGGAGAGAGACGCGACGCCGAGAAAGAGATGCTAACGGAGAAAGGCCGAGTATAAGAGAACAGAATAAAGGTTGGCGCATCTGCACGGTGAGCAGAAGGTTCCTGGTTCGATCCCAGGCTGTGGAATTTTCTTTCCTATTTTTTCATCAATAAGAACAAGAGAAGTTTTGAATTTTCAGTCGTGAATTCAGCACAGTAGTGAACTGAGCAGAGTTGTGACCAGAGTTGTGAAATATTTTTTTTTTTTTTTTATTTTTATTTTTTTTTTTTTTTTGTGTAATCATTTGCGACTTTGAATTGAACTTTGTACCATCAGTGCGTATAGTCGTTGCAGAGCACTCTGAAAAACATTACAGTCAAATCTGTTCTGCAATGGCAACAAAACAAAAGCGCCGGCAAATTACGCCGATCAGACATGTGGCGCCTTCGCACGCGTGGTAGTTATCATTAAAAAAAAATGCAAGCAATGAAAGCGAACTATAACAATAAAAATTTATTTTCAGAATATTTATTGGAATTAAAAAGTAAATTTTGGATTTTTTTTAAATCTAAGCTGCAGTAATAATGTAGCACATTTTCCAGACGATAACAAAAAAATTATTATATCAGATCTTTCGCGAGAAAATTTACATCAATTTGGCTTTTTACACGAATATTTTTTCTTAGCCTAAGATGTAGTTGAGGTATATAAATGGCAAGTAAATTAAAAATATACATTTGATTCTCAACTTTCGAATAAATATATATATATATATATATATTTTTTTTTTTATCCGAGTCCGGATAATACAAAAAAGAAAATGAAGAAAGTCATTCTCAGAAAGTTACATAATTTGAGATTTTTTTTGTAAAAAGAAAAAAAAGGTAGAAAAAATATATTTTGGTTTTATACTGTGATTTTGATTTAAATAATCTTCAGGACATTGAAAAAATAGAAGTCGGTTTAAACTTGAGAATGTTTTTTTTCCGATAACAATGATCAAAAAAAAAAAAAGAGGAGGGTTATAAAGTAGATCATTATAAGAATGGTAAGTATATAAAAATATTGACATATGAACGATTAGAAGAAGAGTATGCACTTAAAATAAAAGCCAACAATAAATAAATAATAATAATTATTGGAAAGTGGGTCTTTGAAGGATTTTTTCACCTCCGATATTAATCAAATACAGAAAAGAAGGTTTGGTTTGTTTGGTATTAACGTCCTTTTCAACTGCTATGGTCATTTCAGGACGGCGTTATAGGGGCCTCAAATTTTGCCTCGCAAGGGTTCTTTAACGTGCAGCCGGCAAACGACTACACAGGACCAACGGCTTTACTTCCCTTCCGAAGAAAGTGCGTGATCTCAGGATTTCCCCCTGAAAAATCCTCGTCGTCCTCGGCCGGGATCGAACCCGCGTACTCGGGCATCAGAGGCGATCCAGAAAAGAAGGAAAATAATTGATAATGAAAGTGCACGTATTTGAATAAAAAGTTTTTAATGAATAAATAGCTTTTGGAAATTAATTACTGGTGGAAAAACAACAATTTTAATAACTTCAGGTTGAAAATCATCAATCTTTTAACCTGAAATTACAAGCTTCAAGAATTAATTTCCAAAAGCTAAAAATTTGTTATTCACGTAGATGCATTTTCCTTAGAAATTATGTTTTCCTTTCTTTTAACTATGTTTATTTTAAAGTTAGAAGCAATTTACAAATATAAGAGTGAAATAATTATTTTAAAAAAATATCCAAAGTTATTAGAACAAATAAAAATATTACAAATTTAAACTTTCTTTTGGTAATTCATTATTTCTTTGAATATAATAAATAAATGTATATAAAATTATACAAGGTGTCCAAAAAGTCTGGTAACATGGCAGATATCTCAAAGCTGCCAGGTAGGCGACACCTGATGAGTTTGGTTCCAACGTTATGGGGGGGGGGGGATTCATTGCCGCACTCAAATTTAACTTTGACCCCCCAAATTTAAGGTCATCCATTTGCTAATTCGAAAACTTTTAAAGATAGAGAAAATTGTCCAGTTGCTACCCTGTGGAGCAGCACCACATTAGTCTATAAACAATTTTTAATCACACACTTCCCTTTGAAAGATTTTGAGAAAATGGGCGAGAAAGAGTCACTCAAGGAAAGAAAATTCCCAACGGTGTGCTTCACTGCAATTCAAATGTGTTAGAAACCTAAGCCAACCTGGCCAGCCCAACCTGACCTTGAATGACCTTATTTTAACGGTCTCTGGATTCAGCTGCCCAGCTATCGAAACAAGCAACATGGCGGAATCGCGTCGCATACACTGCTCTCTCTAATAACGTGTTTTATAGAGATCAGTGGGCGCATAGTGGAGAAATCCAACGTTTTAAGCACTTTTATCTTAGCTTCGAGCAGTTAATATGGCATAGAATGAATATTATGAATGACGCCGATGATTTGCAAGTCAAGAAAAGAAACATTTCCTTCAAATTTACAAGATCTGTATATCGCTCACTGCGCTTAGATGTTCCTCCACCCTCAAGCATATGTCTCAAGCATTCTTCTCCTGTTAACTCGAGTTATCTCTGATCGCTTCGCTATCTATATTTTGACTCTAAGGCTGTGATCAAAAACCCTCTTGATGATGTGGGCTAACCAATGATGTGAATAAAAGGACCGTAAGTTCTTTTATTCGCATCATTGGGGCTAACCGTCTTTTTCTCGGTGAGGACGTTAGACTAACCGGTTTGGCATAGTAGTACTAACTGGCGTTTCTGACCGCGTTAAAATGACGTCACAGTTTTCTCACTGGGATTTCTGACCGATCAAACGCTAACTCTTCTCACCGGTGAGAGTTTTTGACCTTAGCCTTAGGCCCGCCGCATTTTAGCGCTAGCGAAAAATGAATTTGCGGCGGGACTTACTGCAATTTATTTCATATAATCAGAAATAAATGAAGGAGGTTCATCTGTTTCTAATGGAATCTTTATGCAAATTATTTAGGGCCACCTCGTGAATAAGTGACGCTTCCAATATAACATCTTTGATTTGTTATTTATACATCTTTTTCAGACGCGCATTTCGCCGCTAGATGGCAGAGCAGCGCTACTTCCGTCCGCCATTATGAGATGTTGACTTTTAGCGTTTCAGGCTAGAGAGTGTATGGGACAAGAACGATTTCGGCACTCGCAGGCAATCCCTTTTCTATATCTAGTGGTTTTAGTGCTCAGATGGAAAAGCTAAACAAGCAGGTTCATGCTGTGCCGTGGTAGGTTGCTCAAATAGCTATTTTCGATTGCGACAACGGAAGAAACAAGTTTGTGTTGCTCACGCGCCTTTACAATATGAAGACTGCCCTTGCTTGGTGCCTTTTTCTTTATTTTTGTTTCCCAAAGATGATGCAGAAAAGCTGAAATGGATGAATGCAATTAACAGAAAAATTTTTATATGTCTCAAGGAAGCCGTGTATTCGTATTATGTTTCCTCAAATCAATTCTTACTCGACCGCAGTCCAAGATGTATGTAACCAGAATTGAACAAGCCTTGGGCTTAAGATGTCAGCTTTCAATGTACTGGTCCGGATAACCAACTTTTTAGCGATGGATAACTAGGAATTTACATAAGAATTTATACAAAAAGTATAAGCTGCTAGTGCGTTAACATAAGACAAATCTTCACTGTTTTTAATGGTTAATCTTCACTATCCGCACATAACACGATGACTGATCATGCGATCATTATTTTTTAATAATAACTGAGGGGGCAGATCCCCTCTAACGAACTGATGTAATCACTTAATTTCCACCGGAAGTCTTTGGAAATCCAAAAGATGAAATCCAATGGATGCAATACACTTCCTTGCCAAAAAAATGGAATACTCGCCGCAAGGAAGCAGTTTTTACACTTCAATTCAATTAATTATTTCCACATGAAATAAATTGCAATAGAGTCAAAATGGAGCTAACTCGAGTTAACAGGAGAAGAATGCTTGAGGGGGGAGGGACATCTATGCGCAGTGAGCGATATACAGATCTTGTAAATTTGAAGGAAATGTATCTTTTCTTGACTTGCAAATCATCGGCGTCATTCGTAATATTCATTCTATCCCATTTTAGCTGCTCGAATCTGAGATAAAAGTGCTTAAAACGATGCATTTCTTCACATCCGCCATTTTGCTTCTTTCGCTGAGAAAAAAAGCTGCGTCACTTTGTATTGAACGGAAGGCGTACAAGGTTGCACAATAAGTATCCACGGCGTTTAAAATTCCCGCCTCAGAGCTCCCATGAGCTTCTCGACTTTGAAAGCTGTCGCTTTCGCACCTCGACTATGTGACAAAAATACCAATTTGGAACAAAAAATGAAATTATGCAAATACTAAGAATTTCGGAAAACTCTAAGAAAAAATTTATTGATTTGAAATTTCCTTAATTTGTGTCATACTGTCCGTAAATTTCGAAACGCGTCGGCAACTTTAATTCCTGTTAATAAGTAGCGGAAGAATGGAGCTGCTTATTGGTTTTACAATGTCCGTTTGTCCGTCTGTGGGTCTGTCCGTCCATTTGTCTCCTTCATCTTTTCTACATTTTTGACATCTTTTTCTTCTTAATCGATAGCTTGGTTCCCAAGCGTCGTGACCCGTGGTACTAAAAAAAAAACCCATAGATTTTCTTCTCCATGCACTTCGATTTAGGGCCAACTGACTTGCTTCCTGTAAGTTGAGGTTACACCTCTAATTTGATCCACAAACCGTATGAGGAGGGGGGTCGACTTTTCACTTTTCCTTGCAATATTAACTTTTCCAGGGAATCTGCGCGTATTATGTGGCCGTAAAACTTCATCATTCCGCGGTAGATTCTCTGTAGCAGTCGCGAGTCCTCGTGTATACGTAATTGCTCCAGGATTGACGCATTGGTTCGCCTTAGCGTCCATGGTATGCGCAGTATCTTCCGCCAGCAAAACTTCTCGAATGCGTTTACTGGGGCCTCATCTTTTGCGGAAATTGTCCAGGACTCACTTCCATATGTGAATATCGGGAGGACAAGTGTTCTCCTTAAGTTTATCTTGTTCCTGGCGGAGATTGCACGGTCTTTCCAGATTTTATTAGGGTCGAGACCGTTTGTTTTTCCAGTATTATCCGTCTCCTAATTTCGGGTTCATATTTATTGACATATAAGGTTGGAATTTGGAATGTAGCTTACCACCGGCATGTCTTACTTGACTATTCAGTTTGATTTTGATCGGTTTGCTGAGGTCTGCGTTATGGGGTGGGAGTTAGAAGGGATTTCTGAAGTTTATAGGCATGTAAAGGAGTGAAAATCGGTATGCAGATTCCTCTAGGCAAGATCTGCAATACTATGACGTTTGGGCCAAGTTGTCCAGTGAGGTCGGAGTTATGGAGGTAGCAGTCACGTGTTCTTTAGAACTATTAACGTTATCAAATAGTAATCTAGGGCATGCGATATGCCATTCGATCGAAAATGATGAGAAACGAAAAAAGTTAGAACTCTTACATTTGCTAAATATTACGTTCAAGAAAATCAATTTTTTTCATTAAAAATGGAATTAAAAATGGATGAATTCAGGTTTTTCGCTACTTTTCTATACCCTTCTCGAAAGATTAATTTCTTGTTATTTTCATATTGCTGTATCCAGAATTGCTTTATTAATACAATATCAACATGTACATTCATAATATTTATTGTAATTTGTATATTAAGTGGACAATCTGTCATACCTCTTTTATTTGTGCGATGGTGATCAAGTTAAACTCGCCGTCTGTAGGATATGCAGTGAAATCAAATATATTGAATTCGTTTTCGGGAGGAGTCAAATAAATCTATCAAATTATGTAGGAAAAATATCATTTACACTGGATGTTATAATTTCAATTAGAAATTAATCATTATAAATTTAAATTCACTACTTTGAATGTATCTGGACAAATGTGTGTTCCTCTCAACTTTGATGGAACAACTACTGCTCCAGAACTTCCTGTATAGAGTTGGTTTCCTAAAAAGTAACATTAAAAACAAAACAATAAAAAAAAAATTGCCACACTTCGTGCTGTACTGTGCAACAGACTAATCTAAACTCTGGTGCAAATTTACAACTTAGCAAATACTTACATGACACTTAATATTGCTTGTGTTTAATATAAAATGTAAGACGGAACGCCTGAAACTGTTGATACTGAATAGTTTGCAAATGATGGAGAATTTTAATTTTAATACGGACAGGCGGGTACCTTTCAGCGACTATGTCGTCTTCATCAGGGATGTAACAATGGACAAAAAAGGGTGAGTAGGATAACTTTTTGTTGGCTGGGAGCAAAGGACTTTATGAATTATGATGATGTATTCATAAAATTATGAACTATTATTTTATTTTATTAATGTTTTAATATTAATTTTTGAATTATGATTTTAATTATTTAATAATAATTATTAATTATGAAATAGCCGCCATTTTGTATTGTCACCAAGAGTCACTAGTCTGCCAAAGGGATGGGTGGTGAACATTGGTGTTGCAAAACATAGCCTGCAGAAGGCTTCACATAAAAGGGGTCTTGAGTGAAAGATTTTCCTCATTAAATGTAACCAACGCTCCCGTATATATATGTATATACAGAGTGTCCTGTGTGGCAAAGCGTTTTGGGGCCAGGACACTCTGTATTAAATTCTAATTTTCTGTAGGTTTTTGGACACCCGAATTTTACATTCTCATCATAATCATTTTACTTTAATTAATTGTTTTGTTTTCGTAGCGCTTAGTTTGTTTTTTTAATTACTATTACCATAATCATAGAAGGGTTTTAATTACTATTACCATATTCATATTACTATTACCCTTCTATGATTATGCTATTACTAAAAAAAATTATTTTTTTTGTCCGCAAAAAAACGCATTGTTGCATGAAAATGAGTTTCGCGTGATAAAGTTTGAATACCATTGTTGTAGCCGTTGGTTTGACGGATTTTTTCAATCTTAATCCACGGGCCATAATATATTTAAGATAATAAGTCATTTGCCTATACTCTGTTCAACGAAAGAAAAACTGGGCGTGTCCAGTTAAATTTCCTATTTCAATTGTTAGATATTGTTGCTAAGTAAAATTAACAATCGCTAACAATTGAAATTGGAAATTTAACTGGACACGCCCAGTTTTTCTTTCGTTGGACAGGTATAGTTATTCCGGGGGAGGTGGAGGGAATAATATTTACTATTTAATCTACTAATTTACTGTTATGCTGCGGGATGGCCTGTTTGTAATTAATTCAATCTTTTGTTCAATGGGGAAGTGCGGAAGAAATGTGTGAATCATAGATTAATATAGATGGACAACTTCCCATACTGTCTATTATTAAAGCAGTTTCCCCGGTTGCTCAGTGGGTTTATTTTCTGATTTTTCAACTGAGCAAGTCGGGTTCATTTTTTCAGTGATGGCACTCGAAAAAAGTTTTTTACAATAAATTCAATTCTAATTAAATTCATGGTTGTGTTTATGCCCATTTATTTATTTTCCCTCCAAATATAGTCGAATTTTCGGCTCTAAAAAATGCGACAAGCCGAGTTTTTGTTTCAAATTTTTACAGGGTGAGGCTCTTTTTAACTATGTGAAAAATGACCCGTAGTTTTGACAAAACATTTTTGGCTTTGTTTGTCTAAATTTGTGGATGGGCCGGATTTTGGCAGTTAAAATTCATGGAATGGCTCTTTTTTCTCAAAATTAAAAAAAAAATCCCAACACATCCATTTTTCTCTTGAAATAGTTTTATTTTGGATGTCAGTTCAATTATATTATACATGTTCATGTTGTTGTCGTTCTTAACTGTAAACATCATTATTTTTACAATTTCATCATAACCTTTCATACAATGCAATGCAGGCAAAAATAATAATACACAGGCATAGAAAATTTAGATCAATGAAGTTTTCTGGCTATCAGTGGCTCTCCATTCCATCCTTATTGTAAAGAAAATATTTAATATGGTTGGCTTTAACTTAATATCAAGCAGTTGCATCTTCGTCAATTTTGCTGTCAATGGACGAGAAATAAGGAACAGGTCTTTGATTAGCAAAGTGGTAGTCTTTATTGGAAGCCTACGCGTTTCAAATTCACTTCTTCATCAGGGCAGATGGACTCGCCCATGCTTCCACATTCAGAATGATTAGTACATATTTTTTGTATAATGTTTTGTATAAAAATATAAAACTTTTTCTTTATTAAGTAGCGGAAATGGAGCTACTTATTGGTTTCACAATGTCCGTCCGTCCATCCCCTTCATAATTTCTGCATTTTTTGAGGTGGAAGGTTGAAATTCGGAATGTAGCTTACTGTGGGCATGAATACCTTCATTATTTGGTTTGTTTTGATTGGCCCACTGGGATCGGAATTACGTGGGTGGGAGTTAGAGGGGACCAAGTGATCTTGGTATTTAGGTATGTAAAGGAGTGAAATTCGATATGCATACTCCTCTAGGCAAAATCTACATTCCTATGAAGTTTTGGGCCAAATTGTCCCAGTGGGGTCGGAGGTGTGGGGGTGGCAGTCACATGCTCTTTAGAAATATGACAACATTTCTCGTTCGTGTAATGATGATCTCTTTGCGAAAATGAAAGAGCCACTGAGAGGGAACACTTACAAAACAAATACTGCTTATCCATGCTATAGGGCGGTGACTTAGGACGTGATGAAGGTGCACGATGCCTTCCGCGTGTGTGGCAAAAGATGGTAAATATGGAGAGCGATTACACTGGAGAAATATTATTGAAGTTTCATCTAAATAATAAAGCCTTTTCTAAGATATACCACTGTTGCCATTACTTTTTATCCCACTCTTGTACAAAAAAAACTCTAAAAGATATAAACAATAGAGGACGATTCCTTAAAGGAAAATTTCGTTTCCATGTGACCGAAATCTAATATTCCTCCTGTACGAAAAATCTGAAATACTGAATCTTCATTTAAATATTGAATAAATTATTTTATGATTTTTGAATAAATGATTACACTAGTCAACACATTTTTTGCATCCAAAACCATAGACAGTGCTCATAGACAGTATATAGAATTCGAACCTGCCTTTAGATTTTTTCTATCACGTCACGTTTCCAAGTTATCCACATAGAGGCTCCCTTCCTCTTCTAGTACAGAAGGTAGATCATCAGTGAGTGCCCTCCCCCTCCCTCTCAGTAACGATCTGAGCACATATTCCTACTAGGGAATTTTGTGCCATCCTGGTATTGAATAAACGACTGCTACGAGATGACAGTAGGAGCCGGGTCCGACGGCTTTATGTGCCTTTCGAAAGATAGATATCCACTGGCTGTTACCCAACCAATAGCTGGCCGCGCCAAAGTTGCTTAATTCCCATAGAAGCTGCAATGTTAAACTATCCATATTTTAGGAACAAAATAAAATTTATCAGGCTCCAAACACCAATAATTTAAAATGTTTCACTGAAAAACAAGAAATCTGTACGTGCTAGAAAAATGTTATGGCATATTTGAGAAAAAATTAAAATACTATAAATAAAAATGTTTTTTTAAAGATAGAAAATAGTAGTAAAATATTGAGTAATGTTATTGATAATATTTACTGTTCCTGAAGATAAAAAAACTGAGATTTTGACTATAGGAAACCTTCGTTTTTCCTTCAGTCAACAAGGAAAATGAAGATATCCAAATTATTAACTGCTTTTATTGGCCCTTACCTATATGATAATGTATGCAAATTCCCCAAGTCGTTGGTTTCTCCGTGCGAGTTATATTGCCTAAATTTTTCAATGAGTCATCCTTAAAGGAATAGAAAGAGAAGAGCACTATAAATTGGTTAAAATTATTTGAAATCTTGCAAAAATTATTGACGAGTAGATGAAACTTACCGCTCCATTAATAAAATTGTACTCAAAAGTTTTGAAAATGTTTGATGTCTTCCATATTTCATCATATGATTGATTTTTAAATCCTAAAAGATTCAAAATATTTATATCACAGGAATTTTCTGTAATTTTGTTTTTTCTCCAGAACGCTTTCTTATCAAGCATTATCTTTGGCATTTCACTACAAACTGTCATGCTTGGGAAATTTACAGTAGAATTCTCGTAAATCTCAATGCTCCTGCGTATAGGATAAGAAAAGTAATATTCCACACGATTTTCTATTAACCACAGGAAAACGATGGTGTATGCAAAAATTACCATGGATTTAACTCTTAAAAAGTACAGTGTAACAGATTTCCAACTGGTATGCTCCGTGGCTTTTCTTTTAAAAGTTTTTGTAATTTCTCTGTTGACTAGACGATATAAACCATGGTCTTCAATTCGATTTTTCATCTTCGTTGATACGATTAGATCTTTAAACCACAAAATGAAATCGAATAAGGAAAGAACAGATAATCCTAGATATAATCCTACATTTCCACCAATATCTATGAGTAAATTGGTGAAGTCATAAGTTGAGCGCTCAGCTGTCAATTGAATTAAATCTCCGGCAATTACAACAATTAGACGGGATATGTTCTGTTTATTGGCAATCATTGTCGAGTTCAACTTAACTGTTAATGAACTACACATACGTGGACAGCGGCAAGGTTCAGAGGTGTCACGTTGGTATAGTACCTGAACACCTTTTAGATATTCTTTTAAAGTATTTTCCGAAATAGTGCACTTGGGCAAGTCAAGTTCATCAGGCACAAATGGTAATCTGATATAAAAAGAAACATTTTTTATAACATTATAAGGAGAGAGTTGTATTAAAATTAAAGTTGTGGTTTTTATCATTTCATCAAAACAATATAATTTTATACAGTATTTAATTCTAATCATAAAGCGTTTATTTTTAAATAATGTTATTTTATTTTCAAAATATAGAAAAATATTTAACGCAGATCTCAATATTTTACTTCTACAGGAACAGAAAATCCAGAAGTTGAAATCTGTTTTCTGTAGGTATCTTTGTTTGCACTTCGAGGGCTTGAACAAAAAATTGGAATCGCTATAACGTTTGAACGGTCATTTCAAAAACCGCATTAGTCACGTTTTTCTCAAACATACTTCTTTTTGCTGCGAACGCTTCCTTAAAGGTAGACGCATTTTCTCGGTAAAAATCACGTAAGTCGGTTCATACCTTCCTCTTCAAATAATACCGCCTAATTGACGTTCATTGCTTAAACAACATAAAATAATTCAGATGATGATGGAGAATGTGATTACGTACCATAATCCAAATGTTCAAATTATATACCATCTAACCTTGTTTCTTGCTAAAACAACTTAAATCAAGAACAGTTTTTCACGTTTTTTATATTATTACTAGTTGTTACACATGGCTTCGCTCGCCCGCGCTATCTGTTGAGGGGAATTATAAAGCAAAAGCAAGGAATTTTAAAAGGACTTAGGAAAGCGTATGTCACTTTCGAGCCCTCCGATTATCTCCATACAGAAAATCACATCAATCCGTTGCTCCGTATCGATGTGAAAGAAGGACAAACAAACAAACACTTTCACATTTATAATATTAGTATGGATTGTTCATAAATTATAAAGATTATTCGATATTTCAATCTTTTAAAGTTCACCCATTATAATTAGCCCAAAAAAGTCCTGCAAAACTCGTTTACTTGTGAATGACAGTTTTTATTGATTCGGTTTCTAACCTAGACGTGTGGTGACACCATTCGGTACCTTTACCATCTCAGTGAGAACTGAAACAATTTTTGGAGGACGAAAGTGCTCCGATACCATATTATAGCTTTTTCACATTGCTTTAATACTATTTCACAATCATTCAGTACTTTTTCACAAATATTTTAATCCATGTTTAGAAAAAAATTGTGTAAATTTACACAACAATTATAGACACGGTCCAATTTTTTTGTTCATTTACCATATGTATACAAATATTGAAGCAGTTTTTACAAGGATATTAACAACAATAATCGACAATCGAACAGCGCAGGGAAAACAAAACGAGTGTTCCGGAAGCAACGTTTTCACTGTCATATTCGTCCAAAATGTAACCAAAGAAGCTTAGTAATTCTTCCTGAGGGTAAAAATGAATCCGTTCCTATCAGGACGGTAACGCGGATTGTAGACTGACGAGTGACAAGAAGGAGCTAGGAAATCCAGTAATCTGTCAAGATGGCCTTTTGAATGTCATCGAAGTTGACGTCCAAGATGTGACGAGGCCTGCGATGCCTGAGGGAATTTCTAAAGGTTAGCGGGTGATCCAGAATGTCGGCAATTAGGGGGTTGGCATGGTCCTTAATCTTCGGAATCATCTTCTTCTGGGACTCTTGAACGTGATTTCCAATGGGAGTTACGCAGAAATCGTTAGCAATGGAATAATTACTTACAACTTTCCTGCCCAGTTGGGCAATGGTCCTTAAGGTAACGATTTGGAGGTCCTTCCATCTGGACTTGCATATTGTAGCTCAAGCAGGGATATCATAGAGCAGAATGGTTCGGATGACCATTTTATATACAAAAGGTTAAGGTAAAATGCCCAAATTTCGTCCTCCTAAGCAAAATCTTCAATTCTGAAGTTGGGTTTAGAATTTAAACTAATTAAAAAACTAATTTAAACTCTGTCCAACGAAAGAAAAACTGGACGTGTCTAATTAAATTTCCGATTTCAATTGTTAGACATTGTTGTTAAGTAAAATTAACAATCGCTAATAATTGAAATTGGAAATTTAAATGGACACGCCCAATTTTTCTTTCGTTGGATAGAGTATAAGTAACTCAACTCCATAGCTATTATGTAGTACTGCTGGTGTGATTCTACAGGGTGATTCAGTCAATTTCTGACCATTTCACTCGAATGACGTGCATTAG